>CABFVZ010001720.1:144721-171509 GCA_902151445.1 Timema monikensis | reverse complement strand
AAAAAGTGAATAAAAAAACAAAATTTATAATATTGGTGGCGATGTTGAATAACTTTTTCACATGCCAAATTAAAATGTAAAAATCCCTTGACTAAAACAACCACATAGGTAGTTGTAGACTACCAATGATAGTAGTACAGTACTGTGTACAGTAGTATATCTGACACGCGACAGGCCCTCGCCCCTGGTCACGGGTCAAGGTCAATGTTGCTAATTTTAGTATCCCTCTCCCCTCCCTCCATTCCTCCTGCCCTGCTCAGATACTCGTGGGACATAAGTTATGATGAATAACTCATTGTCCAGTGACAGGTGAGGCATGCTTTGTTTGTCAGTTTGTGCAAGATTGTTTTTGCATTAAGCATTGGGCTACTAGTTTTATTTTATTTCAGTTATTGTATTATTTTGAAGTCCTAAGTTTGAAAATTTATTATTATTATTGTGTTTTATAGTGAGTTTAGTCATTCCCACGAGTAATTTCAAGCATAAATATAGAGCTCAAAAACAATTTAGTTGAAAGCAATTAAAGAAGCAACAGGTGATGTAGGATGGCAGAGTATTACAAAGTCTTTTAAAATACGTGACAACAGTTGAAGATGGAAGTATTGAAAGTGAAAGTTTACCTCCCTGTAAGAATGTGTGACAAAGTCAAAGGAGTAAAAAACAAGACTATTAGAAAAAAAGATATAGCATTTTATTCTCCGTGTGGAGCTCACTCCTTAAACAGAATAGGAGTTAATGCAGCTAAAATGTGCCGAGAGGTTTCTTTGGAAATTTGGAAACAATGTACTCCTTTTTTCCACATAGCCCAGCTAGATGTAACATTTTGACAACTGTAGTGCCATTTTACCTAAAAATGCAATCACAAACAAGATGGTATGGATGATTTGAGTCCGTGGTTCCAGTTGTAAAGCACTATCCAGAAGTATTAAAGGCATTGGAGTGAGTATTAAGCGAGTTGAAGTCAAGCCTTGAGCAAAGACAGTATAGCAAAGTTATAGGTCTAAAGATTATATTGTTCTTCTTTTCAAGGCCTCTGTATGACAGTATTTTGGTTTAAAGTGTTGGGCTGCATTAATGAAAGAAGTGTAATAATTCAGTCTCAAGAGATTTTTCTGAACATCGAGGTCAAACTGATAAATAACTTAAAAGAGGACATGAAGTGACTCTGAGACTTGTAGGCAGAGATCATCAATGAGTCGCACTTAGTAGCGCGAACAATGACAATAACATCTTCATTTCTGAAAACAAGAAGCTATCCTTCTCCTTTATCAGAAACCCTAGTTAGTATTGAAGAAGAAAATTTTAAAATTAACACAGTTTACTGAGCTTAGGATTTCATTTTATATGACCTCAAAACAAGATTTGAAGCAACCAATTCACTAACTGAACTTTTCAGTCCAATTCTTAAATTCAACTTGTTGGAAGAAAGTGATTTGAAATGTAAGGCTACAAAACTAGTCAGCACTTACAAAAACGATTTATGAGTCAACTTTTATTATGAAATTTTGCGTCTAAAACATTTTTCAAACACAGTGTTTCAGCCAAATCTCAAAATAATCCGTTACAATTACTTGACTCAATCTATGAAAAACAATTGGAACCAATTTTTATGAATGTTTGTATTGACCTCAATTTTTTTTTGTACGTTTCCAGTAACAGTTGCATCAGCAGAGCATTTAGTAAGCTTGGAAATGTATTGAAGACATGGCAACGCTCATCATTGAGCAAAGAATGACTTAACTCGCTGGCTGTATTGGCCATTGAACACCGTCTTGCTTCAAGCATTGACTTCAGAGATGTAATTGATTCATGTTTGTTTTTAAAATGGACATTTATATTTTTCTATTAAGTATTATTAAAGTTTGAATTCTATTTTAATCAGTTGCTTTGATTTTTAATTTCAATTGTACATATACAAATAAGATTTTGATTTTCTGGAATTAAAACTGTGTGTTCATAAACCAATTGCTTATGTTTATTTATTTAATGCTTTTTGAACTAAATGTCTTACTTATTGTATAATATATAGTATATTCCACTCTCATAAACCTATATGGAGTATGTTTTAGGATTAAATTGTGGAAAATGCTTCAAAATTCAAAATGTCTCTGTTCAAATATAGGTAAACAGTTATCTACAGTAATTATGTTAATGTGTAAAAGGGTTCCCGCAAAGATTATTTTTGATTATGGGTGGGGGTGGGGATGGGCCCACCATAACAGCTGGCAACGGAGCCTACATATTGATATAAGAGGTTTGCAATCAAATTATTAAAAATGAAATTTAATTCGTCTAGGGACCTATGCTACTCTCTAAATTGTCTGGGAAAATTGTAATTACTTTTGAAAAACCTGTAAATCACAGAAAATATTGTATTTAAAAATAGTGACAACCTTGGTGTTGTAATATACTGCCAAAGAACATGGGTCATTAGTCAAAGTTCTCAAATACAATTTTTGTCATACAACTTCTGAAAGACTTATGATGATTTTTAAATATTTACTAGAAGAGTTGAATGTTTAATGTGTACCTCTCAGTAAATTTCAGACATATGACCTTGAAGCTAGATTAGGAAAATATCACCATCTAAGTGATTGCACTACTAATAACATTTTTCAGTGACAAGCATAGGAGCTTAGAGGGAAGCTGAATATTTTGAATACTTTATATTTAAAGTTAAATAAAAATGAGATTAGATTCCTAAGTTCGAATGATTTCATAGGCTTATTTGAAGGAACTAAAGTTTAATTAAACTTATTTGCAATTGATGACCCTAATTTTTATGAAAATTTAAATTTTGATGCTGCAGAAATCTCACTAAACTACATTATGGTGTCGATGCGGTTGTGCTGATATTTAAAGCATGAAATTAAACAAAAAGCGTGTATTACTATGGTTTCCATTCAACTGAAAGAGATGTTTGCACAGAAATCTCTCCAGGTGACAAGAAGAATTAAAATAATTAGATGAATGTGATTTAAATAATTTAGAAAGATGTGATCTAAAGTACCTGAAAAGTTTTTTTTTTTTATAGGTATACTATCTGTTTGGACTTTGTTTCAAACGCCTATCTGGGAGAAGTAAGAAAATAAATATCTGGTCATGCCTGAGCAAAGGAAGTGGGTTTTTCCCTATCCATCCAAAAATTGAATAACTTTGGTTTAATTTTTAAAATTTGTTTGTAATAAATAGAAAAATACTAGAAATTTTAATCAAGTATTATGTTTATATGTTTTGGATTACAAGATAATTAGACCGAAGTAAAACACATTTTTTTAAGATTTTACGAAAGTTTCTAAAAAAGAAAAGTTGACAAATTTAAGAATAATTTTTTTCTATAATTTGTAATGTAGCACTATAGAATTTCTTCACCCATTAAAGCTTTACCAACTTAAAATAAAAATGCTTTCGAGCTCACTCAACTAAACACACACATTTAAATGTTGGCCCTTTAAAAGATATTAGCAACACAAACAAAAAAAAGGAATCCCTGATTTTACTGAATGTAGTTTTTAATTATTCTAATTGAAATATAAGCCACTAATGCTGGGAATACATGCAAGCAGAATGAGGTGAGCCAGCTATTATCGTGATGTCACCAATCCTAGCTCCAGGCTTGGAGGTTAGCCCTACTATGGTTTATAAGATTAAGGCAGAAAAAACTATATAATATTGTATATATGAATGGTACATTTTAATCTTCTAGTTAATACACAGAATACTGAAAACATTGTAAAAATAATATATTTATTTCTAGGTGTTCACAGTAAATTATGTCGAAGTGTTTCCATAAACCTAATCATAATTTTTAACAGGGTTTTTGTTACTCATTTCAAGAACGTTTTTATTTGAACTTTCATGCTTAAAAATAATATCTTTTTACCATTTGAATTAATGTTAATCTTACTATAAAATGCAGCATTTTGTTTTAAAGGTGTAACAGTTAAATATAACTTGTTAACCATTTATAATTCCAAGCATGTAAATGAACAAAATCATAAATTGTCCTTATGTACTATCCCTCCCTTCCTAACTCTGTTTTATTCCATCTGAATTTAGGAAATATATGAGGCATATGTCTGCTTCTTGAGGCGCTGTGAAGAATATTTCCTGTGCCATTACTTGCCCCCCACTGGGATAAACAGTGTCGGACAACACATCGGATTAGAAACAGCTTTGTACTTGGACCGGTCCGTGGATTCAGAGGACCGTCACCTGTGTGAACTCATCTTTGACTGTTTGTTAAAACGAGAGACTTGTATCACTGGTTGTCATTCCATGAATGAAATAGATTTGTTAGAACTTGGGAGCTACACAGAGCTCCAAGGCGGAAATATTGTTCTCCCAACAGGTTATAGTAGCATCCTTGGGGCAGTTGCAAAGGACATCCCTCCGGAAAATATTATCAAGAAATGTGTGATTACAACGATTAGATGGAGATATGCAGACGAAGTCTTGGTAGAAGGTGTGACTAGTCCAGGTGGCGATTCAGGCATTGACCTCCTTGCCAATGGAGACCCTGGTAACGAATCAGACGACTCTGATAAAACTGTGACAGAAGACCCTCTGAAGGCATCTGCACCATCTAGTCGGGATGGAAGTAGTGAAAAGGATGGACTTATTTCTTCTGTCAAGAACATTAACTCCAGTGCGGGACATTGTGATGAAGGGTGTGTAGAATCGTCTCTGTCAACCCTTGAAAATGTCAGTGAACCTTCATCCTCATCATCGCATCGGGTGTATGAAAGGGGTGGGCCTCCTCGCTCGAATTCTATAGGCCCTCCTCCGAACGTGGAGGTGGTGTGTGAGGACGGTACAAGGTACTATGCAAACCATGTGATATGTACTTTACCTCTTGGTGTATTGAAACATAAAGCTGCGACACTCTTCTTGCCACAGTTGCCACAGTATAAGATTGAGTCTATCGATAGGTTATTATTTGGGACTGTGGATAAAATTATCCTGGAATATGACAGACCATTCCTCAACCCTGATATTTCAGAGGTCATGCTGCTGTGGGAAACAGAAATGGACGGGAAAAAGGAAAATGAAGGTCAGTTAATAGAAATGTGATTGTGTGTGTCAAATGCTTATGATGCATCTGTTCCTCAAGTTGATAAATTGAGGTTGCATGCAAAGTTTATTATTTATAAACCATTTTGTGTTTCAAGGGGGTGTTGTATCTTACATAGGTATGCTTTTGTACACAATATTTCACCCGAGTCTCTCCAACATTTTCAAGTCAAACAAGAAAGTAAATATTTTTTATGTACACTTAAATCTAGATTTTCCAAGCTAAAAAAGGAGATGACCCACAGTTAGTTCAAAATCATAGCTAATACATATAAAAACCTTAGTTACTTGATTACATATTTGGTATTTTAAAAAAGTCTGTCTTCTTTTTGTTTTCTTTAGATTAATTTGTTTTTCTTAGGCTCTTACACTGCTATTAGTACACTCTCAGTGGGGCAACTGAGGTGACTTACACACACAAACATTTTGCACTTAGAAAATGAGATATTGTTTATGATAATAATTATATGTAAAATAAAAGTGTAATATATCCACATTTATTTCACAAGCCAGTTAATAATTGTTGCAAAAATATTTGTGAATTCCATTGATCTTATAGAATTTCATTTGATTTTAACAAATTTTTCAGGGCTTACCAGCCCTTTTAACGCATGTAATATATATTACATATTACAAATTATGTAAGATCACTGGAATTCATAAATCTTATGCAATAATTTTCAAAATATGAAGTGGAAGAGCACAACCCAGTGTAAACTATTAGTTTTATCCCCAATTCATGTGATTTTGTGAAGAGCACTGGCATGTTTGTCTTTAATAATTATTTGGTCAAGAATTCAATCAGAACTGTTGAAAATATTAATTTTTTCATTTAACTATTTACTTGAAAAATATGCATTTTCCCACTATTTTTTAGTCCATAAAATCTGGAAATGACAGTGAAATTTCAAAACCTAAAAGCTGTATTAACTCTAATTAAATGCTGGCAGCTGGGACCTCTTGATTATAACAGATAAAGGAGAATATAATTATTAAAAACTGGAGTGCTAGAATATGTGTATTTGATATTATTAAGGTAGTGAATATTGACTTCAACCCCCCCACCCCCTATATTATATTTTTAGCACCGCGTCTCACTGCTTATTCGGCTTATATGCTTAGGTACTAATTCTGCTAATAGGTTATGGATGAAGAAATTTGAATTTAGATCAAATGTACACTTATTTGCACGGAGAGAGTGGGACATTGTTTTGGAAAAACTATTCTTAGTACATCCGACTGGGATTGACAGTTTTGTTTTTTGTGAGAGTAGTGCCTAAGACCATGCGAAGCAGGTTCCCCTCTTAGTGTTGGTGGATAATGCGAGTTATAGGCATACATATTATAATCTACAGCTATAATAAATAAAATAAATTATATCCAAAATAAAGTATTATATAATAAGATTAAGATTATATATGTAATTTTACATACCTACCCTGTAAGATGTCTTTGTGTACCCCAGGTTGAATATCATTGGTATAATGGAGCAGGCTTGCAATTTTCTAGGTTTCTGGGGACAGGGAGCTAGAGGTTAAAATCTTGTGAAGGTGGGCTTGGAATGGATTCCTAAATGGGATTTATTATTGTGGTTTGATTCCCTCACTATGATAATACAGCTGCACTACCTCTGAAACTGCCCTCACATTCCAACTCTTATATTAAGCATTTATTGCCCACTCCAACTCTAAGCTTATCATAGTTATTCTGGACTTGCTCTATTTTTATTAAGTACATTTTAACTGATGATTTACATCGATAAATTGAGCTAAACTGGTCAAATTTATCTTACAATCCATATAAAAGAATTATATATGTTTCTGAAAAAGCATATTAAGATCTGTTTCTATAAAAGATTAATTCTATTTTATTTCTTCATTATGTTAAAAAAACATAAAAGAGGTTTGCCCTATGCAGTTGTCCTATAATCTTTAAGTATGCAGGTAAACTTTGTACAGGACGCAAATTGCAATGAATTGACCCCAATTTTCTTTTATTTGATTCAGATATTATCAGTAGAGAATCCTATTAAAATTCATTACCAACATCTCGATCATTCAAATGTGTACAGTTATTTTGATCAATCAGATCTAAAAATGTTTTAATTTCTTGTCAAGTTATAAATTCTACATAAAAGTATGTCAATAAAATAGCTATTTCACTTATCGGGATTTATTTGGTTTGGTATGCCTTGTAGTACTATACAAAAAAAGCTATAAAAATTGATCACTTTTGGTTTTGCCGAGTATTTATATTATTCAAAATATTTAAAATTCAATGGTCATGATGTAACACAAGCAAGAATATTCATTTCAGTTACCTGCATAAAATCTTTATCACCTTGTCACTGGTGGGGGAGGAAAAAGGAGTGCTAGGGAGCCCTTAAACGATACTCTTTTGGAGGAAGAAGACAAAGAAACGCTCTTTTAAGTGTGGAAGAGTTATTGTGTAGACCTTTAATCATTTCACTTTCCATTCCATCATTTATTAGTTGTTTACTTCTTTTACTTTGTATTTATGATGATAATTTACACTTTTGTGTTGCTTTATCATATATTACATTTAATACAAAGGTTATTAACAACCTAATATAGAGGGAAGGGATAAGAAGACAAGTTTATAGAAAGTACACTCTGATTAGCATGGAGAGTGGATGGGAAAACCAGTGTTAAGTCTCAAGTAGAAAACTATCCTCTTGAACACACAGCTGAGGTTTAAACCTCTTCCTCCCTGTCAAAGGCAATCTAGTCTATTGTAAGCCAGATTACTAAGACCACATGACGGCTGGGGCTTTTGTGTTGATGTGTTTTCAACCCCAAATAATAACAGTTTTTGTTTATAATGTGTGAATAATTATTTATATCAAGGACAAAAAATATGTTTATAGGAAATGGGGCTTATTCCGTTTCAAAACGCAATAAATCGATAGCCTAGGGGTCAACTGCTGTTTTTTGTCTTAGTATTATCTTAGAATAAGCCATTCATTGCCAGTGGAGGAGTGTTTAACTAGATTTTTAAACATTTCAGAAGACCTGAACACGTGCTGGTTCCGCAAAATCTATTCGTTTTCCAAGATCTCAGACACACTCCTGCTGGGCTGGATCTCGGGCAAGGAGGCAGAGTTCATGGAGACCCTCCCGAATGAGACGGTCGCCGACAAGTGCACTGAGATTTTACGCAAATTCCTCAATGATCCCTTCGTGCCCAAACCTAAACGATGTATATGGTTAGTAGTTGATTCCACAAAGTGTCTCATTTAGGCAGGGTTGATATGCACCTGAAAAGTCATAGAATTAGGTGTGATAGGAATAAGGTGGAGGATTTTAAAAAGTCACACAAATTTTAAGATAATTTTTAATAGTGTTTAAATGTGGGGAATGCCAGGCCCCCACCGTGGTTCGGATTCCATGTTAAACTGTAGGTCCTCCATTTCATCTCACAATCACCCTACCATTACACATTAGCGTAAGTGTGTATAACCTGAATGGGTACTAAGACGCGGTGCTAATTAATAATAATAAATAATAAAAAAAAAGTAGACAAGCATATCCCAATGTAAACTATTAGATTTATCTAAAGTTTTATTGATTTTGTGCTTATTTTTAATAATTCAACAATTTAATAAATAATATCAAAAATGCTAAGCATTTTACTTATAGCTTTGCAAATATAATGCTAGAAAAATAGATATTCTGGGTTTGAAAAATCTTGTAATTTAGTGAATTTCATAGCTTACAAAGTGTAATAACACTCTTAGTATCTAAATATCAGGCCTTTTTTAAATTTTGGTTGGATCATGAATATAATTAAACCCGATTTCACTACTGCTCCCCACAATGCCGACATCTTTAATTCATTCATAGCTTAATTTATATGTATAATTCTTTGTCTAGAAATATTATTGGTGTATTGTGACCGCTGGGGTTTTTCAGGGTGGCCACTGATCGGGAAAACACCAAATTATGTTGGGATCTTTTAGCATTGGGGAAGAAGAAGGAGAAGAAAAAGAAAAAGTGCTTGAATTTTTCGGTCACTTGGGAATCAAAAAAATATAAAGAGCCTATACTCAAAGATGTGACCAAACCAGTCAACATAAAATTTCCTAAATTTGATTTGGTGATAAATTTTCAAAAAAATCACACTACTTGAAAGGTTTAGCACTAACATGGCTGCCAAAATGGATTGTCTGGTTAGTCAAAAGGCGCTTAGTACGCATACATACTGTCAGATTCAGATAGGGAGACACTTTTTTGACAGTTGAGTTACCACATTTGCCAAAACAATTTTAGTGTATTTATATGTCATGTCATGTGATCTGCAGCTTTTATCTTTGGTAGGTCGTATGAACACTAAAATTATATTATTTTACTATTAGTTACATTATAAAATAAAACTAATAATATAGTAAAATAATACCAGGGAAACCATTCCAAAATGTTTTTAGGAGAATTTAATTTTTTTTTAAATTCAGGCGAGGACAACTCTCAATAGCTTCTAGAAAAAAGATCTTTCTAGGCTCGTGGCCCTTTTGTGAAGGTGATTATAATTTTGTGGCATCCTTATTAAAATTTTTGCAAGCATTTTGTTTTTCACATTTTTTTATTTTTCGTTCCATGTGGGATACATCAAAGTAGCATATTAAACAATTTAGTGTTTTAATTTTTAAAGTACAATTCATTCACGACCTAAGTTTACCTGGATGACAGCTTGAAATGTTACAAGAAGTAATCCCTAATATATCACTACGCCAACAGCTGACATCTATCACTTTGGATGACTGTAATAAAAACGGGTGGTAATATATGAATGTGATAGTTAACCACAGTAATTTAGACCAATATTATTTATATATTTATTTGAGGATGGACACAAAGTTTATTTATCATTTTATTCCACTTTAAAAAAATATTCGCACCACTTTCACAAAAACTTCTAACAAACATAACTTCAAAATGGCGACTGACGAATTTAAACCATATGGTTGAACATGACGGTAAACAAGTTGTTTACAATGATGCAGACACGCAGTTGATGAAAATATTTTATTCGGTTAAATATTTCAAAATAAGATAAAATAATCGTAAAATCATTTATTGTATTTGAAAAAAATGACATCAATTTTCTCTTTTCCAAGTAAATACGATGCATGTATTAAAAGGTATTGATTGATGTGTCTACTATATTACAAAAAAATCAATAACGTTCCAAAACGAAGAGTAAGAACTTTTAATTATGTTTAAAATATTGTTTCAAATTGGATAAAAAGAAATTATTAAAAAAATTAAATAGTATGAGAAAACTTAAGTTTTCATTATTTTAAATGTAATATATAACAGGTAATTAAAGATCTTTATATTTATAACAAAACAGTGATCTTTTACAAGTGTTGGCAACACAAAACCTAAAAATATGATTTTCGAACTGTCATCTAGGTAAAAACCTATTGTGAACAGTCTTTATTTATAATTTAAAACAAACTATAATTACTTACGCCCTTACTGATTTAATTGACATATAAAAACAACAATAAACTGAATAAAATACATACATATTGTTATAGAGTAATAGTTTTGGCCAAACCAAACTAGCACACTCGCCAACCACAATGTGAGAGCACTGAAAGTGAATAATACCACCAAAATAAATAATACAACCCTCAGTAGGAAGACAATATTAAAATGAGACTTGTGATTGATGTTTAGAACACAATAGTTTGATATCTAGCATAGTTGTTATCATCAAGACTTAGCATTCTATTTCTTGCTTTGGTTTTTATGGTTGCCATAACTGGGAAGGCTTGCTTGCACAAATATAAAGTTGAGAAGGGCAAAATAAGATATGTTGCTTTTATCACAAGGTTAGGGTACTAAGCTAGTCCAAGCCAAAAAGCATCCAATGATGTCTCATTCTTCTTTTCAAATTTCACTGTAAGTGTGGGAGATCAATGGATTTGTCTTCTTAACTGGAAATTACATCTAGCTCCACTAAATTGTCTGCAAATTCAAAGGATGAGACAAACCAGTCAAGCTTCTTGGTGGAAATAAATGGAAAGTACATATCGACTGCTTTTTGCAGTCTTGGAAAGTGATTGAGAATGAGGTCTCTCAGAATTCCCAGATGAAGAAGAGAGCGAGAAAGTTTGATAAATCCCCTTACTGAATTGCAGATTTCCCAGAACCCAGTTTTATTGTGAAGCCTTTGACATTGTTGTAGAGGAAACTTTTGTCTCTAGTTGCCCTTGCACTGAAAGATTTATTTCATTGAAATTATTGAAAATATCTGCCAGGCATGAATTTTCTAAACACCAAGCATCATTTTGCAACAGCCCATAAAACGTGTCATGTTTTTGTACTTTAAAAAATGCTTTGAGCTCTTTGAAAAACTCGAGAACTTGGTTCAGCACACAACCTTGAGATAACCACTTGTGTGCAGTACTAATGAGACATGAACTGCATTAATTTTCCAGCATATATTTTCAAAAAGCCTTCATTTCAAAGTTCATGGCTTGATGAATTTGACCATTTTTACAACACGGTTCAAAACTTCAGACAACTCTTCACCCCATGTTTTTGCAACTAATACTGTGTAAAAACCAGTGAGATCTTATCGAAGATGGATTTTCCTTAAAAACTCAGATGGTAAAATCTGTATTTCCCTATCATTGATGGTGCACCGTGAGAACACACACAACAGTCTTTACATGAAAGGTCATGGTTAGTGAGCTAGAAGGTAACAGAAATGAGAATATTCTGGTCAGTGGTTGTTTCCACCTCTTTACACAACAGAAACAGATCAATGACATCTTTACCATCAATAACTCTGCTAAACCCAAGGAGCTGACATTTGCCAGTAGTGTCAGTATTTTCGTCTATTTGCTACATTGGACTTCTTTTATATCCTATGACTGATTGTACTATCAGAGAGGAAATAAGCCTCAAGAACAGTGTCAGCTTTGGTAAATCTTTAAACCATGAGACTTCTGACTCACCAGGGTGCTTGGTAGTAAGATACAGCTCTAACTTGCTGGGTACTATAGCCTGATTTCTGAGTGTTTCCCCACAAACTATACACACAGAGCGAGGGCTAATCCTTGTATTGTTCCACAAAAATCCATACTATAAGTAACTGTCCAAATGTCCATTTCATTAAAAAAGAAAGCCGGTTTTCTTTGTTTTAGTTGAATGTCAAGGTTGATCATGACATGTCACTTTATTTTATAGATATAAAATATGACAAAGATTGGAAGCTGACGGTTTACCTTCACTGTCATGAAGTTTACATTTCTTCACAATAAACTTATCCATAGTAATCACAAGAGATCAAAATTACAACAAACTAGTCAGGATCCATAGTAATCACGAGATACCATATTTATACATCACAATTATAACAAACTGGTCAGGCTAAACTGATTTTATATAGCAAAATAAAAGAGACAGCTGGTAGCGTAGCTAGCAAAATAATTGTCAAGCAGTGACTCATACTATATGCACACAGTTCCAAGGCCATGAGTGGTTCAGTGTGTTTGGCAGGAAGCAGAGGGCCGGAGGGAGGTTTGAGATTGGTTTCACATAGGTTTCGTAGCACGTGCAATTCAGAGAAATACTAAAAGACAAAACTTTCTTACTATTCTTTATTTTGCGCTATTATTATCATCAGAATCCCTGTTCTAAAGACATTCAGTTTTCAAATATTTGTCAGGTGAAGACAATTTCACCTCTTCAAAGGGTATCCAATTTTCAAATAGTGAGGAAGTGTCCTTGGCCCTGTTAGTTCGGGGGACAGGCTTTTATAAAAATAACAATTTTTTTAGTGCTATATCCCCATTTCCCTCTCTACACAAATAAGGTTCCACCACCACTGAGTGTAACACATTTGTATAGATATTACTGTAACTTGCTTCAACTATAGTCAGGATAAGCAAACATCACAAGTGGGATAGCGATTTTATTATCCATACCTTAAAATAAAGTTTGGTAAAGATGTGGAGTAGTTCTTTAGTTGTACTCTGAATATTTTTTAATGGGGGGGTTGGGGGGGGGGAGGAAGGAGGCTCCTTATCTTTGGTCTCTACTGGCGAATTCTCTCAACAAAATGTATAAAGGAAGTTATTTTAACAAAGACCCATCTTAAAGTAATTTAATGTGTTCTAAAACATAATTGAGGTTGTAGAACTCTAATAACTAAGCCTAGGAATTGGGTATAAATATTTGATAGTAATATTTGCTTTTGTATGTTCAGCACACACATTACAAACCATTTTCATTCAGAATCATTTGTTTAAAGTTTCACAACCATAGTAAGTAAATTCCTTAAAAACAAAACCATGAAAATTTTTTCTTTTGCCTGGAAAACCAGGAACTATGTCTGAATTTTATTCTAGTGTTTGAGTGGCCACCCTGTCTGTTGGTGGTTTGCACTTTTGATTTTGATCCAGGAGGCAGCAGTGCAATTGAGTGAACTGAATTGGGTCTTTTTCATGAGAGATTTATCATCTTCTATTCAGATTATTTGTAATCGAATTCAATTTTTAGTAAAGTTGTACAAATTGTTTTAATTTAGCACAAAAATACTGGGTTGGGTGCATATATTACGTGAGAAACAACATTGAACACTCAACCACATCACTTTTAACTCTGACCTGAGGATGATGCCATCGTAGGATCGAAACATGTCGAAGCTCTAAAAACGTTGCAGGGATTGCAGTAGTATCCAAAGAACAGGGAATTACAGATAAGGAAGGAATTCAATTTTACATATCTTCTTTCATTCTATATATCTTCAGAATTCTCACAACTAATTCTGTTTAATTCCATCTGTTTAATCATATTTGTCATTATAAGATATCATAACTTGTAATTAGTATTACCAATCCTTTTATATATAAATCAAATTATAGTGCCTATATTATTATATATTACAGCATATAACTATGTCTAAATTAAAACAATTTGTACAACTTTACTAAAAATTGAATTCTAATACAAATAATCTTATAGTTATATAAATGATTGTGTATTGCCTTTTAACTTGCTCATCTAACCATGTTTTATGTTATCCAGGATAAGTTAAGGACCTGGTGTTGATATCGTATTGCACTTGGTCATTGTTGACAGGGAGGTTAAAGTTTGAATCTTGGTTGGGTGTTCTTGGAGTTGGTTTTTCACATGTATCTCTCATGCTCATTTTCTCTTCCTTTTTTCCATGCTAATACATGTGCATTTCCTTTAATCTAACCCCATATCTTTTGCTCTTAGATAAACTTCATACACCATGCTAAAAGTACAAATAAAAAAAATCCCTTCTCATATGTACTTAGAATAATAATTTCATACTACACTATCGATTTAAAGACTAGGATTGAATAATGGTGCAGTTGAAACTCTCTTAGACCTTGTGCAAAATCAAGTATGCTATGAATAATTCAAGGCTCATTCTTTAGTTAAACTTACAAAAAATGATTTTTTTTACATCCATTATGGTTTCCAGCCTATGATCTGGGTCAGTTTTTTTATTTAAGTTACATACCGTATTTTTCCACTGCCGGCTGACTAGGCCTGTCATAGTTTCACATGCCTTATAATCTATCTTAAGACTAGGGCGGGTGCATCATCCAGTCGCTGGCCGTTAATTTATCAATTTGAAAGGGTAAAGCCATATTTTCATCAAAGATAAATTTTGGGCCATGCTGGGAATCAAACCTGGGACCCTTAGCTCAGTAGGCAGACACACTACCAACTGAGCTAGGGTGTTGGATTGCCTCCCCCTTTCACCCCACCCCCAAAAAAAGATGATTAAAATAGTAATAAAATATTTTTTTTCGTCTAAATATTGATTTGTTTTTAATTTTTGTTTGTTTAGCTATTAAATGTTCATTTTATAAATGAGGCACATGACGCACATTAAAAAAAATTCTTATTATATACCCTAGCGAGGAACCTAAACATATACCAGGGGTGGGATCCTTAAATCTCAAGGATTCAAGAGGTTCTTAATAACTACACACACACAAAAGTTAATCCAAATCAGAAAACAATTTTACACAATCTATTGAATCGGCCATATAGACTCTAAAGTTGGGAAAACATGGCATTTAAATTTCCATTAGGTAAAAAACAAAGAAAATAGAAACAAATTGGTATGAAAATAATTCTTTATTCATAAAGTGTCCTCTTTGTTCTTTATGATGTAAGCATATAGAAAACAAAGAAATCAATACTCATTGTCACCCGCCTCGGTGGTGTAGTTGGCTAACGTGCTTGTCATGTTGAGCTTGACTGCTGAGGACGGGGAGATCAAGGTTCGAATCTCGGTCGGGTGAACTGGGGGTTGTTTTTCCTAAATGATTTTCCATTCTCCCTCCAAGCAAATGCTGGTTCACTTCCTCTAATTCAACCTTCCCAATTCCTAATCTATTAGCGTAATTAGTACTTAAAGCGTATAACCCGAACAGGTAGTAAGATGCGGTGCTAAATATTATTATTATTATTATTATTAATAATACTCAGTGTCATCAAATCTTTATAAAGAAATATGTTTCATTCACAGTACTTAATTTCTATAAAAAAAATTATTTTTGGTTATTTCTTTTTAAATTTTTGTTCATATTTACTCATATTGCTAATTTTTTACAAATGAAATTTGGATTTGAGTTTTGAAAGACAATGTTAGATTATAATTCAAGAATACTAAAATTCAACCCTTCTTTAATAGTCACTAATTGCCTAATTGGATAACAGAATCATCACAAACCTTTACAAAAACCATGGGAATTATCCCAGAATCAAATCAATATTTTTTTTCTCCTGGGGACAGGCAGATTTATTGTTAATACATCTATTGCACTAAGTCATCATCATCATCATCATCATCATCAAGTGTTTCCAGCCTGTGGTCGGGTCAGTTTGGTAAAATTTCTCCCTCTTCCTCTATCCTTCCACAATTCATCCTCCTTTAATCACTTCCATTCTTCTCCTCTCATCCGCACACTTTCTGTTATCAGTTATCTTCCACTTAAATCTCTTCCTTCCATTTAGTAATGTATATGTATGGGTTTAAGCAAATAGTTCTCTGACACAATTCTTCATTACTGTATATCTACCATCCAAAATTTCGTATCTGATTCCCATTCTTAAAAAAACCCATGAAAAGCATAACAACCTAACTTTATCACATTTGTTTAATCTTTTCCTTCATCTTCAGTTTTGTTTACAGTAAGTGGTTAATTAATAGTTTGGGGTATGGTCCTATATTGATGTTGGGATAAACCACTTTTGATCAACATCATAACTCTAAAAAAATAATTCAAATTCAAAATTTGAAGATTATTATTTTCTCATGACTCCTAGGAGAGAGGAACTATTTTTTTTTTAAAGTGAATTTTAAATTTTAATGGATGTGACATTTTATGAACCCCTTAACCTGAAAAAGATTTTCACATTGCGTCTGTCTTTCTGGCTGTTACTTGGTCTAGAGCCGAAACTATTTTATTGGTGAGAGTAGATCTTAGTATTTAGGATTTTCAGAGTTTCCTTGAGGGATTTCCGAATTATCTAGCTAACCCTAAAATTAAGGATAAGTTCTTATTTGGTTTCTTAAGGGTGAAAAGAGAAAAAATAAATTTTCTTTAAATTGACTAGCCATTTTGACTATAATTTGTATCTGGGCACAGTTTAACATTAAAAACAAAATTGTGTATATAATTTTTCAGAGATAATTACTCAGAGGGAACTTTACTAAGTGGCTATAGTGATTATGCCCAATTTTGATATATCCACAGCTCTTTCAGGCTTGAAATAACTTATCATAGCAAAGTATTGAACATAAAAGTTAAAAAATTGCAATTTTGAATGGGAGATTAGGAACCTTAAAAATGAGCATACACAAAAAAATATCAAATGGGGTGTGGCACATCGAAAGGGAAATAGAAGGGCAAGGCCTACACATTTACCAGAAAATTGTGAACTCTTGAGACTTACATTTTTCTGGTGAGTGTGTAGGCCTTGCCCTTCTATTCTCCCTTCATTGTTTAATTTGATACAGCCATTTGGTACCATTATTCCTCTGAGAAAAAGGGTGTTAATTAATGTAGCGATTACAAGATCAAAAATAGAAAACCTAGCTAGTGCGACAGAATAATTTAATTGACTATCATCTTTTGACTTAGCGTGGTGAACATTTATGCTCTTTGGCCAACCTTAATATTCCGTTTGTTTCAATATGTTTCAGTAAAATGATGTTTTTTATTTTGTGCTCGTTGGTGGAATGGGATGTTATTTTTTTCCGTTATATTTCTTTAACAATATATATTATTTCATTTCAAACTTTGACATTTTGATTTAGGCTATTTCTAGAACTTTCATTCACTAGTATAAAAAGGACTAAGAATAATGGTATCTAAATTTGTGATATTAAGATAATTTCTTGATTCTTGTAGATATCGAGAAATCGAGTTTGACATCCCAAGTTTGCACACCCCATCAGCAATGACTAATATCTAGGCTTTGTATTGTGTTGTAGCACGAGCTGGAGCGCCCAGCCATATACCCGGGGCTCCTACACAGCCATGGCAGTGGGGGCTAGTCAGGTGGACATTGAAAACATTGCGCAACCACTCTTTGCAAACCCACGTCATACAAAGGTTAGTCCACCTTGGTTTATTCAGGCACCATCTTCCAATCTTCATTCTATAGAAGCCAACTTAAAATGTTACACACACATATTTTTTTTATTTGATTTTTATCTGTTATATTTTTATGCTCATGTAATTTTAATGTAACTTTCATATTTAAAAACAATACCCAGATTTGGGTTTATCAAATTATTTCTCAATCTTGTTACCAGAGTAGCACCCATTGATACATCTATATTTCATGGCACCCTGGGTATGAAACATTTTCATATCCAGATGTGCGCCAAAAGATTCTTAGTAGAAGACGCACTTGAAATATAAAGACACTTAATTATTGGTTAAAATATTTGACTAAATACTAAATTTATATTAACTAAAACAAGAATTTTTTTTCTCATAATACTTGTATACTTAATGATACATTTTTTCCTATATTTTTTGTGACATGCCTAGAATCTATTGTGGTACTTCCTTCGAAAGTCACTGCTTTAAAGTGTTGAGATATCTGTTTTGGATGAGGACCTATGACCACTGATGAGAAAAATGTGTAGTGTGTTTTTATTTGTGAAAAATTTACTTTTATATAACGGGCAAAGATTCAAGTGATTTAAAATTCATATGAGGTGTAGTATCAATTGTAATAAGTGCTAGATGTGTAATGATTCCTTTTTTTTATTTTGTTTCAATTCTGATTCTTAAATTTTAAAAACTATTTTTAGTGCTGAGCTGATCAACTAATCTGTCAATCATGCTAATGCTGATTAGATTGATCACTGAGCTCGATCATTTGGTTTATTTTATTTTAAACGTTTCAAAGATAAAATGCAGCAATAATATTGTAGACAAGAGTTCATGTAAGTAATTTTCATTTTGTTTAATATAGTAGGTTTGCTTGGACAAATTTAAATAAAAACTTTTGAATTAATTTTATGTAAATTCACTTTACACTGACCCTACCACATTTAAAATAGTATTATTTTAATTTTAATAGACTACTTTTTTCTCATAGCTAAGTTTGTGACAGTTTTATATAAGAATTTTATTTTGAAATTCATGCATGCATTTATTGAAATATTAGTTTTAGAATAAAAACAGAAAAAAATAATTTGTTACTTAAATTAAATGGAATTTAAATATGCATAGCTAATTTTAAAACAATATTTGACTGTCAACTGATAGATAAATAAATGTAGGTATTGAAATGAAGAGAAGTCCTGAATCCATTATGTAGTTTTGAAACCTCTGATGGTTCTTTATTTTTAGCTTCTCATTAATCCTTCCCAGTTTTAGCTTTCATTTAATTTTCACCAGTTTTATTTGCCCTTTAATATCCTCCAGTTTTATTGACCTTTCCTATCACATCACAAAATCCCCTCCACTGGTCCCACCCATTCCCTTGTTATTGAAAGAAGTAACTGTTTACTGAGAGAGTACACTAGCAGCCAACATTCACCCCCTCCTAGTAACAGAACAAAGGGCAAGGCTCTCTGACAAGAGCTTAATAATGATGAGTCACCAGTACCTGCTGTGTGTGGGGTGGACATAGCATCATTAACAAAAGATTGGTTCTAAGAATCAATGCACTAAATGTTGAACATGGTCTTAGCTGATTAAGTGCCATATAATTGCAGATGATCAGATTTGGTATTGGCATTGGCCCAGCCCTACAATTTGTCAATTGTTTATTTACATTCCCTAACATTTGTCATTGTAATCTTTTTACATGCATCCAAACTCACATTAAAAATATTTTATTTATTTATATTCCATAATGTAATGTAGTTGCCAAAAATAGCTTGAATTTAAAAAAAAATCAAACACAATTTGATTTGCACAAGATCACTAGAACACAGAGGTCATGTTGAGTAAATTTACAATGTTCTGGTACAAAAGTAAAACTGCGAAAACACTAATAATGAACACATGAAAAATTACCAAATTTTGAATATTTCCTTTTTGTTTCAATGCTCGTCCTTTCATTTATTGAGATTTGAGAGCTAAGAATCAGAAGTATTGAAAATTGTGAAGAAATTAAGGTTGATTTTTTTGATCCTAATAAGAATAGATAGGTTGAGGAATTGAATTTGACATCCTCAAGTTGTTAGAGAATAAAAGCTCAAGTCAAATAACTTGTTGGTTTCTGTTTAGTTTTGTCAAAAATATCTACAATGTGTATCCAAATGGTAAATATTTAGGTTCAAGAATTGACTTTGTAGTACTAGATGTCGATGAGCTACCCAGGTTAAGTTATTTTTTGAGCCCTGTCATCCAATTAATAAATATCAAGATGCTAGGGCTGTGTGTCTAGCATAAAGGCGTGTTGACATCAGCATAACATTGTTGGCAACCAACAAAAACGGGAAAGATCAGTTATAAATTTTGACAGCAAAATAATATAGTTTCCCATCATTAAGTGGTAAACATCAAATAAGTGTTGGAAACATGTTTGCAACATTGTTATAGAAGTACAGTGTGGTTGTCAACTCAGTTACCAGTATTTACTATTTATTTATGCTTGGAGGCTCCACCTGACAAGGTTGTACTTGTGCTTTGTGATTTTAGTCTTGTGTATGCCATTTATTGATCACTACTTATTTTTAATTATGAAATGGAGTTGATAAAGTATAGTTACTTTAATAGAAATGTACACATATTGGTTAGTTTTATAGGCTGTTAAGTGTGAGGACTATAAAAATAGAAAAAAGAAACATGATGCATGGCAAGAAATTTCAGAAGTGTGAAGTATTGAAAGAGTTGAAGTAGAAAAAAATATTAAGGTTTTGATGGCACCGTTTGATCGTGAATTAAAAATGTAAACATCTTAATCAGGAAATGTAACTGAAGAAGTTTATTCCTCAAAATGGGCTTGCCTTTAAACTTTAACATTTCTTATCATAAATCTGAACTTAACAAGGTACTGACAGCAATGTTGATTTGGTTTGAACACCTTGTTGTAGAAAAATGTTGTCAACATTTCTTGTCATTATTAATAGGCCTACTATTTGTTGTCAAATATGTTGCATTGGTGTAAATGCGCCTTTGCTATAAAGTCCTCGCTTAAGATAAGTTTTTTATTCTAGAAGAATTTCAGAATTAACTATAAAACCCTAAAATTAAGAATAGTTTACTCAAGGGTGAAAATCAAAAGAAAAAAATCTCTCTAAATCGGCTTTAACAATTTTGATCAAACTTTTTATTTAGGCACAGTTTAACATTAAAAACAAAATGCCGTATATAATTTTCCTAAGGAAATTACTTGAAGGGTACTTTCTCCAATTTTGATCATATCTCCGCAACACTTACAGATTAGAAGTAAAGTATTGGCTATAAAAAACTTTTTATTTGAAATATAGTTATATAAAATCATTAGTTTCCAAGCTATAAGAAAATACATCTTTTTAAATGGATGTTTGGGAAATGGTGAGTTGAAAATTTACACAACTTATTCACACCTGATAATCAAAGAAGTCTTTGAATAGGAAACTCCAGAATGTGTGTCCGGGAAATGGGGGCAGGCTCTTCAAAATTACTGAACTAATTGAAAGAATAAACTACTTGGTGAAAAGTAAATTCAATTTTGTATAGGAGATTAAAAAACCTTAAAAATGAATGAACACAAAAAACAAAAAATATCAAAAACTGTGTTAATTAAGAAAGCGATTACAAAATTGAAAATTAAACTAACGTCTAACTTGTGGTGACAGAACAATTAAATAAACGTCATCTGCCGCCATAGCGCGGTGGACAGCTATGCTTTTTGGGGAATCATGATGTTCCTTTTGATTAAATATGCTTCACTATGTCTCTTTTATTTCATATATGCTCTTTGGTGTAAAATTATGCTCTTTTTTCTATTATGCTCATGTAACAACATTTACCATTTCATCTCACATCTCTTTTGAGCTATAAGTAAAGATTAGTTAAAGGAGCAAACAGTATCTACAGTGCACCATACCATTTATTTTTTATCTCAAATCTGAAACCTTTTCAAATCCTGAATACCCTTGAGGATTCTAAGATTCAAATGGCCTATCCCTTTTAATATTTCAAATGTAATCTAATTTACTGAATTAATTTAATTATTAAATACCCTAACATGTTCCTATCTAAGTGTCCTATCATTCTTTACACATTTTATCCCCCACCCCCCACCCCCCGTACCCGAGTTCTGATAGAATGAAACCTAGGTTGGGCGGTAATGATTGATTTTCCTCAAGAATCAGCCCTTATATCTTTGTCCATTGGCAGCAATATAAAGATGTGTAAATTGTGTTCTTTTCATTGTAAAAGCCATATTATGTCCATGCCCGTTCCTTTTATATGTTTCTATTCACCGTTCCTGTACCTTTTTCCAAATATAATACAATTACCTCATACAACGAAAAAAGGTTTTCTTTATAGAAATATACCAATATCATTTAAAAAATACTGATCATGTTGGTAATAAAGGATATTTACTTTAACATCTTTCTGTAAACTAATAAGTCACATGCTTTCTTAATTTAAAATGTAACAACTACCTAAGTTTTGATTACATTAGTAGATGATTATCAGTAAGACAACAGAAACTGCATCAGGATTTACATATTTACCTGAAGGGATGATAGAAAACCGCCCTTATTTCAACCCTTCATGATTGAATCCCTGGCACTCTGTGTTAGATTAACTCTCCATATGACACAGTTATGGTTTGGGCACTAGAGAATGACATCTCTGTTGCAGCCGTCGTTGTTGTTTGCCGGCGAACACACACACAGCAGCTTTTACTCAACAGTACATGGGGCATACCTGACAGGGCGCGCTGCAGCCCAGGCACTGGTCATCCCTGACTCGCCCGAGGAGACTGTGATGGAGTGCGAAGGGACAAATGACCTCAGCTCTTGGATACAAGGCATTTCCCTCAACTGAGACCTCCACCCCCACTTTCTCTCTTCCCCATACCAAGTTTATCTTTCCATGCATACATTCTGCGCATAGAACACACACATTTGTAACCAGCAAAACTTCAACAAGAAATATATCCTCCTAATTACATTTAAATAAGGAAATCCTATTTTAATTGTTGAGAAACATAATTAATTTTATTTAGTAATATCACTTTAGGAATGAACCTGACAGTTATAAAAGTTTATTAAATTATTTACTCTAATAAATTCATACTTTGGGTCATGTGCTATATAACTGTCACTCTTGATAGAAAATATCACTACTGATAAAATAATTATATGTAAAAGTGTGAGAATCTTCAAAATCTGTTGACTTTATTTTGAAAAATCTGACAGTTTGAACTTGACTTCAAAAAATAGTTTTTACTTTGACATTACGAAACTTTGCAAATAAATACATTGCTAGTTAATGTCTAAAATTATTTAAATACTACGGTTTGGCTGATCAACTATTTTGCCAATACAGATTGTTTGTTTTTGATTAGTCCTATCACTAATGTCCATCATTGGGTTTACTTTAAATATTACAAAAATAATATACAGTAATGATTTTTTTTAATGTTCACAGGTTGTTCATTTTTATTCATTACAGGTTTAAATGAAAAGTTTAGGGTTAATAAATTTAATATAATTCGCTTTATAATTGGTCCTATCACATTTTAAATATAGTTAATTTCATATCCTTTAAATTGAAAAATTACACCTGAACACGTGTACTGAACCCGAGACTTTTGACTTAGTATGCCAATGCTCTAACCACTGAGCTATCCAGGAGTCATCCTGTGCCCAGGATCACTCTTCGCTCATATTTTAAGGCAGAGTCCATGATGGACATGCGGAAATTGTCAGCTACATTTGAGTGAACAATTAAGATCACACAATATCATATAACATAGCAATCTTTGACTTAGGAGGGCTTTATGCTTCCAATAGTTGACTGACATTTGCCATACTAAACCAAAAGTCCCGGATTTTATTCCCTTGTCCAGCTGTCATTTTTATATTTAAAGAATATGATATTTAGATGTGGCTATAATCGTAACTAACAAATATAATAGTGTGTGTATTTAATCCATCATAGCTAGTTTCAGTTAAATTGACTCCAATTTTCTCCTAAGTTTAGGATAATTTTAAATAAGAATTTTATTTGAAAACTGTTCATATATTAATTTTAGGATATTTATTTTTATTTTTTTGTTTGTTAAATTTTTCAGAATTTAATTAGGAATAATTAATTTTAAAGCAATTTTATAAGCATCAACTGATGAATAAATTCAAGTACTGGAATAAATATTAGTCCTGAATCCTTGTTGTAGTTTGAAACCTACGATAGTTCTTTAGTTTTAGCTCCCTTGATTCTTCCACACAGTTTTAGCTTCCCTTGAATCTTTCTCTCTTGGTTTTAACACCTGTATGCTAATTAACCTTGTGAATGACCTTGCAAAGAAAATCCCTCCCTACTCACAACCAAATATGGCTTCTCTCTCACTGAACTTTTTATCTCAACACCCCCACTAACCCCCATAGATACCCTCCCCTTGTTATTAAAAGAAGTAACTGTACACTAGTAGCCATCCCCTTCCTCTTTCTATTAACAAAGGACAATACTGTTTGAAACCTAATTCTGTGGCCGCATAGTCTAAGGCGCTAATCTCGTAGTAGCTCTCGTAGTAGACTACCAATGAGGAAGATCGAGGTTAGAATTTTGGTCTGACGTACTTAGGTTTTTTCTCCCAAAATGGTTCTCCACTTTCCCTCCACACAAACGCGGGTTCACTTCCTCTAAATATAACCTTCCTAATCCCTAAAAACCATCAGTGTAATTAGTACATAAGATTATAACCTGAACAGATAGTAAGATGCAGTGCTAACGAAATGACTGTCTGACAAGAGCTTAACAATAGCTTAACAATGATGAGTCACCAGTACCTGAAGTGTGGCCTATTAACAAAAGATCAGTTTTAAGATCCAGTAAACCAAATGCCGACCATCGGCTTATCAATTGTGATATTATCCGCTCATGATCAGATTGACAACCAGAATCAGCCCAGCCCTAATAAATACACATAATATAACAATTTTTTTCAACATAAAACTATATAAAAAGTATGTAAACTTTAATTGGTCTTTAAGAGTACTTTAAATAAATATTCAATTTGGCATTTCATTGACTAAAAAAAACTTACTTCACACATTCTTTATGATAAAGCTAAGACCCATGTACATGCTATCACTAAATTATGCATCATTTGTGATGGACTCAGTGGTATCGTGTAAATATTTGTGCCTGTTATTGTTATTTTTTCATGTCGCCATTGATCATCACTAGTAAACTTTCAATATTAGCGAACAGTGAGAAATAGTAGATTGAAACAGATCCAAGTAAAAAAAGAATTGGATGGATTTTGCTCACAGGAATGTAAAAGTGGAGCAGCAAGTCCATTGTTCAGTTCATTGAAGAAGATGGGAAATACACGTGGTTATGTGATGTTGAAAGTTCAGAATACAACCATACGCAAACCTGTCAGTATATAGTATAAGCGATCTGCATGAAATAATTATTTGTAATAACAGCCAGAAAGATGATGATGATGATGATGATGATGATAATAATAATACATTACTTAAATGAGTGGTTTAATAAAATGAAGAGCATGACATTTAAAAAGTTAAAAACTTACTAAACTAAGCAATCCAAAATAATGAAACACATGGAGTTTAAAAGTTTACAAACTACTAGCAAACAGATTAAAAATTATAAATAAATAATATCATTTTTATCTCCTCAGCCTATATTTTTTTATTTTGTCATGAAATAGCTCTATTGCCATCAAAGTATTCAGGATATCTCTACTCTGTATATGGTAATAAACTCAACAATCATTTCAAGAACAACATAACCTCACTCTCAGTACCATTTTTAATAAGAATGTGACTCACTTCAGTAGCCAAATGCTCTGAAGGTGTCACTCATGTTGGACTGGCCTTCTGAGATTAGATGGGTGGGAGGGAGAGGGGTGCGGGCAGATCAGGATTTGAATCCTTGTCGGGTCTATTCAAGGTGGTTTTTCCTAAATGGTTTCCACGCAAATTCGGGTAGATTACCTCCAAATTGCTTCCTTACTCATCTCCATCCCATTAGAGTAATTATCATATATGTGTGTAACCTGAACAAATAGTAAGATGCGGTGATTAAAAAAACATGCGCTGGAAATGTATCACTGATAGCTTTGTGTATAATACATTCATGACCTTAGTTTACTTGGATGACAGCACAAACAGTCACTAGAAATAATCCCAAATATATCCTAACAGCTGACATCTGTCACTTTGGATAACTGAATGATAACGTTTGATAATGTATAAATTTGATAGTTAACCACAGTAATTTAGGCTAATATTATTTATATATTTATTTGAGGTCGGACACACAGCTTATTTATCGTTTTATTCCACTTTAAAAAAATTATTATCCACATTACTTTCACAGAAGGTGTAAAGAACATAGCTTCAAAATGGCCACCAATGAATTTAAACCATGTGATTGAACAAGTTCTTTACAATGATGTACCCATGTAGTGTATAAAAATATGTTATTCAGTTAAATATTTCAAAATACAATAAAATTATTGTAACATAATTTTTAATGTGTGTGTGTGTGTGTGTGTGTGTATGTATGTATGTGTGTGTGTGTATATATATATATATATATATATACACACACACACATACATACATAATCCTTAAAATGACAAAGCACCTTGTGTGTGTTCACGATAGGTTTTTACCTGGATGACAATTCAAAAATCATAAGTGTAGGTTTTGGGTTGCCAACACTTGTAAAAGATCACCGTTTTGTTATAAATGTTAAATTTTTTAATTACATGTTATATTTTATATTTAAACTAACGTAAACTTAAGTTTTCTTACACTGTTTCATAACTTTTGATAATTTCTTTTTACCCAATCCGAAACAGTATTTTAAACATAATTAAAAGTACTTATTCTCCGTTTTGGAATGTATCTATTATGTATAATATAGTGCATACATTAATAACTTTTACATGCATCGTATTTACTTGGAAAAGAGAAAATACTTGTGTGTGTGTGTGTGTATATATATATATATATATATATA
>CABFVZ010001720.1:50859-144518 GCA_902151445.1 Timema monikensis | reverse complement strand
TATATATATATATATATATATATATATATATATATATATACACACACACACACACAAGTATTTTCTCTTTTCCAAGTAAATACGATGCATGTAAAAGTTATTAATGTATGCACTATATTATACATAATAGATACATTCCAAAACGGAGAATAAGTACTTTTAATTATGTTTAAAATACTGTTTCGGATTGGGTAAAAAGAAATTATCAAAAGTTATGAAACAGTGTAAGAAAACTTAAGTTTACGTTAGTTTAAATATAAAATATAACATGTAATTAAAAAATTTAACATTTATAACAAAACGGTGATCTTTTACAAGTGTTGGCAACCCAAAACCTACACTTATGATTTTTGAATTGTCATCCAGGTAAAAACCTATCGTGAACACACACAAGGTGCTTTGTCATTTTAAGGATGTGTCACTAAGCTCTGCTGTATCACTGATGATGCATCACTCATTGATATTGTGTAATGTGTATATTTATTTATGTTGTGTTTGTTCCCTTTTATATGTTTTCTATCCACCTTTTCTGTACCTTCTTTCAAATAAGTATAACACTGTTTAATTTAAAATAACCATTTGGTGCCATTATCCCTTTGAAAACTAGCACAAAGTTATTTGATGGCTAAGATTTTGTTTATTTGTTTTTCATATTTTCTATGAAGAGTATTATTATTGTTATTATTTGAATTTTTAATATGGCTCTGCAAGTACTTTGATTTCGAGTTTCGAGCCGAGCTTGTCATTAAATGGTAAGTATAGGTTATTTAATTAGGATATTAGTAGTTGCACTTATAATTCATTCAACAACTTTAAAAATTGCTAAAATTAATATCAAATTGCATATTAATAATGTAATAACATTCTAAAACATCTTTTGACCAGTAAACCAATTTAATATTTTTGTACATTTTAAATTATCCTTAATTGAAGTTACATCTCCATGACAAGGCAATGAAAATAAAAATAGCTTACTAGCATTAAATACTTGATTTATAATTATTTTTACTATTTTCACATGATCCCTTTCTTAAATTATAATTTTAGTTAAAATAAATTTAACATTGAGAATATTATTAATAGTTTTCATAGTTATTTAAAACTTCTAATAATACAGTCAACCACAAAACTAGCATTAGTTACTATTTAGTTATAGAATCGCGTTGGGTAACCTGTCTAAAATCAGTGTTGATCAACATTGAAAAATATATTTTACCAAACTTAAATAAAATAAGCATTTACTATTTTATACTGTCTACTAAAAGTATTATTTTAATCAACTTATTTTTCATTTTAAAGTATGAACATCCAGTTTTATAGGCATTAAAAATTGAATTGAAATACATTTTGTAATAAGATAAATTTCTAGTGAGAGCCCATATAAAGCGCATGTACAACTGCACATAGAGGAATGGAATTGGAACAGAAGAAATTATCATGTCTGATTGTAATATTAATTACTAAGGACTATTAAACGAAATATAAAACATTTCAAATTTCTAACTGCTTGTGATTTTTACAATTTCTTATAGTGTTTATAATGTGATTAAAGTTACAGAGGCTCATTAATATGTCAATTTTATTAACTTTTTTGGTAATTGTTAGTGCAATTTTAATTATGTTTTCTATTATATTTTTTTAGTGTTTTCATTTTTAAATCAGGTTTTGATATGTCTAATTTAAAAACCAATATTATTTTATTTTTAAAATCGTTTACTATTTATAAAAAATAAGTGTTATTTTTATTCTAAGAACATTAGTATTTTTCACATATTTTTAAAATCTTACATTTTAAGTTTGTTTGGACTGGTGATATTTTAAATATACTATTTTAATTTTAAAATAAATATATACTCTTTTAACAATTTAAAATTATGAATATATTTGAACTTGACTCGAACTTGGGAGCTTTATGAATTTATCAACTCAAAGTAAAAAACCCAAACTCGCAGACCCCTAATTTTAAATAATGTTCTTAAACCAAAAAATAGTTATAAATGACAAACTAAATATTTTTAAGTCATAAAAATAAGTCATAATTTAATATTTACAGAATAATATATCTGTTTAAGGAAAACCTCTTTTCACTTACTAAGGTTTTTTGTTATATTTGGAAGAAGGTATGGGGAGTGGTTATAATACATAGAAAGGAACAAACACAATATGGCTTTTACTACCACACAATCCCTCGACCAAGGTTTCATTCTATTGAAGATCGTCAGCAGCAGGGCTGGCCTTAAGTAGAGATACACGAGGCAACAGCCACTCGCCCCGGCCTCAGGTTAAAAAAAATGTATATTGGAAAAATAAAAATGATAATCATCTCTTCGCCATCACAACACTGACACTACCTTCTCATAGTCCCCTCTCCCAAAGCTCTGTCGCTGTCATTGAAGAATTTTTGCCTTGCGTGTTACTGCCCTACTGACTCATACTCCCCCTCCCAACCGCCAACCCAACCCCGCCCCACTCTATTCCACTTCATTTTCAGTCGTCATTGTCAATTAGACCTGTACTGTGTTTGTTTACTTAGCAGCAGTTTACTTAATCGAGTTTCACTTCAATAAACAAAATATGCATGTACATGAAATTTGTTAAAATAGGCAAATCTGGATGCTTTTAACCATGAGGAACCTCACATAAATATACAATGTTTATGGGCCCGGCTCACAGAATTTGCCCAGGGCACTGAAACTGCTAGGGCTGTCCCTGATCAGGAGGAAGTGTCAAAAAGTGACGCAACTTCTTAAAAGAGGAAACCCAAAAACACTAAAGAGAGAAAAAGTAATTAGGTAAAGAATGTTAAGACACTTAAATAGGAACATGTAAAAGAAAAACATAGAAAATTTATATTGGCTGTTAATATACTACGTCCATTTCCTGTGTCTGTTTATAATGTTATTCTTTAATGCTATTCTTTACATTTATTAACTTGACCTAAAAAAGTTTATTTTTTAGAATATCTTTCTTGTATTGTTCTTAATTTTCTTTATACTTAATGAAAGTATTCTTTATTTAACCCGCAAAAGTAGCAAACTTACCTTACACTATAGCATAGCTAATAAGTTAAGCCTTAATATTGTCTGTCAAGATAAGACTGCTAACTTTCAAAGTAAATGAGGTGTACATGAAATAGAGTTGAGGACTAAAACAATAATTTTCCAATTTTATCCCAGCTTTCTTGTGCTTTTTGGTAGTTTTTTTTAGGAAGTTGCATTGCATTTCTTAAGAGTTCCATTTGGATTAAAACAAGGTCAAGGAATTGGGTGCTAATGGCTTATTTTGTGAAGGCAATGTTTAATATCAAATCATAATCATCATCATCATCAACAACTACTACTGTTTCCAGACTATGGCCATGTTGGTTTAGTTAAGTGCTTCCATCTTCCTCTATCCACCATTCTTTTATCTGCTCCTCACAGCTCTCTCTTGGTCTTCCTTGTGATTTCTTCCCTTCATACTTAATCTCCATTGTTTGCTTTGGTATTATTTTATTTTCCATCCTCATTACATGACCATACCATCTCATCCTGTTTCTCCTCAATTCTCACGGCCTCCACTTTACTTGTCTCTCTTGAATCCAATGTCCATGTTTCTGTTGTGTATGTGACTGGGTACAAAGTTTACCTAAATACCACTTCCTTAGACTTCTCTTCTCCATATCAGGTATCTTACAAACCTATAGAACAACTCTCTCTGCTGTCCTCTTCTAAATAGATCCTCTATAGTTTAACCCTTTGCTTCAATTACTCTTCCAAGATAATATTTTACTTTCTGTACTTTTCTCAGCTCTACCTACTCCATCCAACTTAGCTTTACTAGGCCTTATCCTCTTCTTCGTCACTACCATCACTTCACACTTCACCGTGCTAAATGTCATTCCACACTCTTATATTATATCAAATCTGGTGTTAATTTTTTTTTTCTTATCAAATGAGTGGTGAAACTATAGTGCATACAAATTTTATTATTTTTTAGGTTATTATGAGAACTTTTTCATCTATATTCATCAAGTAGTAATTTATTGGTCTCTTTGGTGAAATTATGAAACATTATCGTCGATAAAACAGCTGCTTATTGGCTACAATGAGATAGAATAGGGGTGTGAGTCAACCATCACTTTTAAAAGTATTACAACATATTGGTTAAACAATTTAAATATCTAAAGAAGTGATTTATAATACTACTTATTACATACTACCAGTTAGGGCTACCTATATTTTTAAAAACACATTTTTAATAAGCTTGTATGAAGCTTTAAAATATCGAATTTGACTCCAACTAATATTTGTCTTTGATTAAATTCCAAATCTTAGTAGTTGAAAAATCTAGTTCGGATTTGAAATTTTAAATCTCAAAGTTCCTGAATTTGAATACATTAGAGTTTAATTTGAAATTTAAATTACAAAGTAAACTTTTCAGTGAAACTATCAACTATGTAACTAAAATTTAAAAAAAATTACATTGTACCATTCCAGGTAAGTCATGTGGCTGTATTAAATTGAAANAAAAAAAAAAAAAAAAAAATCGAAACATGTAATTTTTAAATATTTTATCTGGGCTCAGTAACATTTTTATCAATAAAATATATTAACTTTTGAAATATTTTCTTATAAAAGATTTGACTTATTTTTTTAAATTTTATATGTTTCGAAACCATGATAAATTAATTTATTTGGAATAAATTCAAGTTAGTAAGCAAAGATTTGAATTTGGTTTGATATTGAAAATCTTGTATTCACACAAGCTTATTTTTTAATTTATCCCCATATATAAATATAATAGTAATTATTTTACCTACTATGTGTTGAGATAATGCAGACACTTTCCTCAATTATTGAAGATATTATTGTTCTGTGTTCCACTTCCATTGATAATTTTTTGTTCGAAATAGTGTTTCATTTATTTATAAAAGCATTTAGTCTTGTTATTGATTTCAAAATTTATTTATTCTTGGATACTTGTGAAATACCAAGGACTGGTAAATAAATATTGTCTTTGGTGTTAAACTAAAACATATTTATTTTTTATCACTGAAATTAATTATTTAGCTATCAGTAGAAATCTCTAAGGTAATCACATGAAAATACAATAATTTGACTCAAAATATTATCTTCTATGCATCAGAACAAAACTTGATTACGCTTAAAATCAATTGCACATAGATGGTATTTATTACTGTAAATAAGGTTTTATATAAATGTTCAATAAGGTTAGATTTATTGGCATAACATTATTGTTTGTAAACTATATAATATAAAGTAGTACATTATTCTTAGCTCTAAACTATTATATGACTGTAAGTAAACCTACCTGTAAGGATAAAATTCAGTCAAATGTAAAATGAAAATTAACTTATAAGTAGCCTTATTTAACTGTGCCATAAACAAGATTGTATTTCGTTAAACTTAAGTGTAGCTTTTTATGTTGTTTTTTACAATGATTTTAATAGCACTATTTTGTTGTTTGTGCTGTCCTTTTATGTCTTAAGACTCTGCAGCTATCTTATTGGTGATTTGGAAAAAATCCTTATTTTAATATATTATTAAAGGTAAGGATGATAAGCTTTTTTCAGCTATTTTCTTACATTTTTGTGGTAGTGTGTACTACACAGGTTATTAAGGGTGATAAAGTGTACTAAACAGGTTATTTGGGGTGTCTAAAGCTTCAAAAACTTCACCTCACAAAATGAATTATCCTTCACTCTGCTTCAAAAATAAATGACAGCTAAAATACATATTTAATTCTAATATTTGTTATTATTAAATGTTATGTTTATCCTGTAAGATAGAATTTTACTTTTAGTTCCACATTGGTGTTGCTTAGTGTTATCAGTCAAGATAAGATTATACACTCTGAATACCCTGAAATATAGTAGTCTTCCCATGATGGATTGCAGTGTGGCATTAGGAACTAGAAACATTGTAACAGTAAAATTGAGAAAAGAGAAAACATATTTGTTTGTTTACCAAAGGACATAAGAATCATATTCATTTTCAAAGAGCTGAATTAAAAAATATTATCTTTAATATTACTAAAACTTTACAATGATAAGTTATTTAGTATCCCAAATAGTTGTGGAGAAATTATCCAAATTGGGAAATGTTCCTTATGTAAAGTACCCTCAGAGTCATTTTTATCAAAAAATGAGAATTGCCATCTTGTTTATAATAATAAACAGTGTCTAGATAAATTTAATCAAAATTGTCTAAACAAATCTAAAGAAAATTGATTTTTTTTTCTCTTTTTGCTCTTCAATAAACTACCCTTAAATTTAGGGTTGGATATCTAATTCAAAAACCCCTCAGCGGAGTGGGTGTTAAAGTAAACCCTAGATACCATGTTTTAGCCCAATTGGTAAAATAGTTTTGGCTCTAGCCCAGGTCCAGAGAAATGGCATTGCAAAAATCACTTTTATGGTTTCAGGGCGTAGACATTTATCAAAATCTCGAGTTCGATTTTTTTGACGATCACAATACTTTCTTGCCGAGGTGTTGAGAGAAAGTAAAAACGCAAGGGAAATGTATTCATGGCTAAGCCACTAATTGGTTAATCCACATCTGAAAAATTTAGTACCTTCCGAATTCCTTAATAAGCCTGTGTATTACAATACTCTCTCTTTTTATTAGCATGGAAAAATTAAAATTAAAAACATGAATGAAAAATGAACTTTACACATTTCTAGAGACTTTAAATAAAATACACATTTATAACAGCAGAATCATTTGGGTTTTTCAGATGCTCTCGCTTTTTCTACCAAGTTGGATGAGTGGAAATTCTTATTATCGCACTTTAATTTCAACGATTCTGTCATTTGTTTTGTATTTTTCCAAATTAAGCAAACCTAAGGTGATATTATTTATTGAGCTTGAAATGCCTCTTTAAAACACTTTACTTGCGGTGCTGATTATGGGCTAGCTTTTGAGTAACCTAAAATATCAACTTTCTGTGTTTGTAGTGACATTGGAATAGCTTCTTGTACAGTATCGGTGTACATTATTAGCTTGCTGATTTGTTCACTTGACTAGTTGTCATCAATGGAGACAGCTGATTGTTTGTTACCTCATAATTTTTTATTTCTGATCTGCAGTTTTTTTGTTTTTTCATCCTGTGAAGAATTTACTTTCTTGGTATTAAGTTTTGAGAATAAACTAATGACACAATACTTATATGTAAATTCTATAAAGGTCTAATGACTTTCAACCTTTCTCACTAGTAAAGAAATAAATTAATGTTCTAGCACTTAATTGAAACAAAATCATGATGTTGAAATAATGTTTCTATATAAATAAGTTGCCTTTTTGTTTACTGACCATCCAATAGCAATTCCTATAAATCTTTACAAAACAAAGAATACTGGTATTTTCCAAAATTAACTCTAAAACATAGAGCTTTGTCCTATCTGATTTATTTTTATGAGTTTTATTAAACTAAATATGACTTTCCTATTGGTGTTGATTAAGAAATTGAGGACTAAGGACAGTGCAGATAAGTTCACTGGTAATTAGTTACCTGTAAAATGTTTATTCTTTCTCCAGACATTATTTCTGGTAATTACTGATATTATAAATTAAGTATTATATGTGCATTCAATAAAATCCTTAGTATGTAAGAACTATCTGCTCAAATTAAGGGCCAAATTGAATCAGTTTTAAAATATATTTAAATATTAGGTTATTAATGTAGCCTAATGTATCGTGCCTAATTTGGTTCCTAAATTATGCACATATACTGCAGCCCAATCTCAAAATAAGATCAAGTCAGTCATATTGACTCCTAATAGGAGACCAGATATCCAAATATTGTTCTTACTATCATTTGGTGCATTTTAATGCCAATTCATTTTTTCAATATAATTATAAATTACATGTAATAATATAGCCCACATCTTGCTGGTAAATTATAGTGTTTTTTTTAATTAAATTAATTGCATTACATGACATCCAGTATTAAAACAACTTTTAAAGATTTCCTGTTCGGTTTTGACGTTTTCTTAGGCTTTTGTTCTAGTCACTTGTTATTTTATTGAGCTTTGACCAAAGTTTTAAAATTGTTAAATGTAGTTAATTTAATAAATAACTATAAAATGTACATTGTTTTAAAATGTTTTATTCTTTGTAACCATTTGCCTCCCTAAGTGAATACTGGTGAATCTCCTGGCATTAAACTTCTCATCCCTATACTATTAGCTTCTCTAATAACCTTTACACAGCCAACAGCCCCTTGAGTGGAGTTCTAAAACAGATTGTAAATATGTTCCAGACTTAGATTCACTGCACGAACAAAATTATTTTATTCAAATTTGTGAAATTGAAGCTTCTATTACAATGATGAAGAGTTGAGATTTGAATAGATGGGCACAACATAAATTTTTGGCTCAAACCCGCCTTGGTGGCGTAGTTGGCTAACGCGCTTGTCGGGTTGAGCTCGACTGCAGAGGACGAGGAGATCGAGGTTCGAATCTCGGTCGGGTGAACTGAGGGTAGTTTTTCCTAAATGGTTTTCCACTCTCCTTCCACGAAAATGCGGGTTCACTTCCTCTAATTCAACATTTCCAATTCCTAATACATTAGCGTAATAAGTACTTGAAGTGTATAACCTGAACGGGTAGTAAGACGCGATGCTAAATATTATTATTATTTTGGCTCAACTAGTCTGGTTTGCTGGTGAGATCAGTAGACACACCGAAATTTCATGAAACTTTTTACGAACTTATACTCAGCATGCTAAAGTTACTATCAAAACACATTTTTAGACCATTGTAGCAATTTTGAAGTAATAATACATCCGCAAAATAAAATAAAATTTGACGAAAATGACCATTTAGCATTTTAAATGCGAATTATCATCCATTTTGTTGATTTAAATGCGAATCAACACTAACAATGTTATTTACCTTTATCTTGAAATATCCTGAAAAATAAAGAACAACAACCGTGCTAATACAAAAAGAATTTCTGAAATAAAAAAAAACACCTAAACTAAAGATTATTATAAGAGAAGTGTTTGAACTGGCTACTTTAAGAGCCATATGTGAGGTGGAAAACGAAAAGGGACCTTGTTGGAATTTTCAATTTTCAGGGTGGCTACAATACTTATTTTATAAAATTCCTTGACTTTTCCATACAACATTTTTCAATTTTCCCTGACTACTTTTTTCCAGTTTTAATGGTGATTATGACTTGTTTTATTTATTATTGATCATATTTAAAAAAAAGTTTGTATCTACTAAACATTAACAGTTTTATCAGTTATTTTAAAAATTAAAATGTTATTTTATTTAGGTATTATTAACTTTTTTTAGTGTTTAGTTGCAAAATTAATGTGATATTTTAGACATATTATTTAATTCCCTGACTTTTCCTTATTTTTAGTTAAATTCCCTGACATTTCCCTGTTTTCCCTGTCATCCAAAAATTCCCTGACTTTTCCAGGTTTTCCCTGTTTTCCCTGTCTGTATACACCATGATTTTTTTTATATTTTTTTGGCATATTCTTGAAGAGCTTAAAATGCTGATTAATTTAACACCAATTTCAAACCGATATAAAATTTGACTAAGTTATGATAACTTAAAGATATTGTACAGAAATAGGGTGTTTTGAGAAAAATGCTTTTAAAGTTTTGCATCATGAAACTATTTCTTATTTTACTTATTTAAGAAATAAATATTATACAAATATAATCCTTAAATATGTCCTCATAATAAAATGTCAAACATGACCTTAAAAAGTTAATGGTATTGCCTAGTTCAGGGGTCGGCAACCTATGGCACGTTGAGCACTTTAAAAAATAATAATATAAAACCTTTTATTTCTAATCAAAACTGAATTAGTAATTATATTTTATTTAGAAACACATGGCTGCATTTACATTTAACAAGCTTAGCTTAAATTTGTTTTAATTGTTGTACTGGTATATAAATATAAATTATTTGGGTGCGCTAGGTTAGTTGGCACGCTGAGTAACTGCAATATTATTACTTCTGAACAACACAGTTACTTCAAACACCTTTTAAATTAAAAGCTTCCTCTTATTCTTCTTGGGCACCACAGGGACAGGTTAAGGCTGATCAGGATCTTCACTAAGCACTGCTTCACCAGGATACAATGAGTCTTTGTATTCCTCTTTGCATTATGGTCGGATGTTATTGAAAAGGTAACTTTTCAGAGCTTCGGTCAGACCAGGATGATTAAAGAGTTGGGGGAATCCATATGGCTCACCTTCATTTCCAAAGATATTATAGACAAATTCAATTCCGCCAAGCTCAGTTTTGCTGTGTACATGTTTCATCAAATTCAAAATGGTTGAATTGTGTGATCTTAGGCACTTTTAAACACTTGTTGGCAACCAGTAAGGCTTGCCAGTCGTATACATTTACAGCCACATCTCCTTTTTCATTTCCAATAGCAAAACCAGAGTTGACTTTTGATGTAGGTGTTGACTGATCAATGTAATCAACAAACTCTTGAATGGAGGAAATGTATGTTCTAAACTTCTTTTTTAGTAAGCCAAATACCCAATCATAGGAAAACTTGTTATAGCCGACTGGTAGGAAGGATAAAATAATCTGTTTGTTTTTATCTTTGCCAACTCTCCATGCAAGATAGCTCAGTAATATATTATTCTTATTCTGGGCTACACAGTTATCAGCATGTATGTGCATTGTTTCTTCACCATGGCTGAAATGACTGATGTAGTGATCAAATAAACTTACAATAAGGTTGGATCCCTTACCCACATTAACACTTTCTGAGATAAGGTAATTCACCTGCTTGTTGATAGTTTCACACATTACCCCAAATATTCCAATTTTAAATGGGTCCCGGCGGTAAGGGAATGCTCGGAATGTGCATCTATTGGGGCATATCAAAATTATAATGTACAGTGGCATTAAGAAGTGAAGAGTTAGGCTGACAACTTTCTTTATCAGCAAATCTTTCTATAGTATCCTTTATATTATGTTTATAATAATTCCTTTCTTTTGAAACAATGTTAAGGTGGCATGTCATTTTCTGGAGGTTGATCATCTTTACTTCTACACCTGTTAATGATAACTGAGCTCCAGATATGTAGTGGTTTTGACAAGTTCGGCATACATCAGATATAGGTTTCATTAATACCATCTCGCAACAAGTTTCTTGCCAAACATTTGTAAACACTCATTGACACAGGTTACGCTTGGATAGCATCTCTAAAAGATGTGTTGTGCTTGTTATAAACACTGAGTTTAGTCTCATTTGAAGGTAGCAGTTTCGGATTTGAATTGTAAACTGTGCTGCTTCTGATAGGTAAAATAGTAGCATTTTGCTCTGCATAGCTATTAAGAAATCTCACAACATAACATACTCAGCTCTCAAAAATGAGGTAACATTTTTAGAAGATTTACCAATGTTGCCATGAACTTTAGCTAAAAGGCTAGTTTGATTGTACAATTTTGTCAAACGTTTTCTTTAACCTTTTAATTTTAATTAGATGTGCAAACATGTAGGTATTTTTACATACTGAGAGCCCCTTGATTAAGTAATTTGTCCTTGACTGTTTTAGCTCATTTTGTTTTCGATTTGAGCATACTGTCATGCTAGAATGTAAAGTTAAACAATGTAGTTGGGCCAAAATTATATGATCCAATTTGTTGAGATTGTTTTCATATTAATCAACCTCTGCACATCCTAAACACATTGAAACCAAATATTTACATGAAACTGGCGACAACAAACAGATTGACAACCACAGCCAGTTTAAAAAAATTCTGAAACTATATTATCTCTATCAGTTGATGTCTTTAGATTGAAAGCTGGAGGAACATCATTACAATTGTCTGTAAAAATTAAATTGCCTCCAGCATCATTTTCATCTAGGCCTATTACTTCATTACTTTCGGTTATACTTTGTTCTATCTGAATAATTACATCAATTGTGACGTCAAAATTACCTGAACAATCCCCCAGCAGCACTACGACTTGTAAGATTGATATTTTTTATAGGTTAATTGTATCTTCCTCCCTCGGTTCATTTTCATCATCGGTAAATTCATCACTGCTACTCAATGGTAAATTTCTGTCAGAAAAGTATTCTTCAAAAGCTTGGTCTTCTTCCTTACAAATATTGTTCACACCAATATCATTAAGCAGTCCCAAAATACGTTTTTCATCCATGTTCAATTATAGCCACAACAGTATAAATGTTTATAATTACTTATTAAACAAGTGACATAATTCTTGTTGCCAGCGATGTTAGAAAATTAGTAAAATGTGTTTACTGTATTCTAGTGGTGTTTCAAGGAACTATTAAAATAATATAGTTCCTTGAGACACCATTAGAATGCAAAAAATGTATTTTTTTACAGAACAATAACCAGTGTTGTTAAAAGGGACCTCTTGTTGGGTCTATGTTATTTACCCTTAATGACAAGGTCCCTTTTCCTACACATATGGTGTAGTAAATTTTAATTTTTAACAATGTTCTAATTATCATTGAGCATTTAGAACAACTTTATCATGTAGAGAAAATAACTATTTTTAAGAATCAACAAAAAAAAAAAGAGAGCATTTTGTCACCACAATAACATATTTTGCTTCTCCTGCCAAATTAACCTTTCTGACAAGAGGTCCCTTTTCTTTTTCAGCCTCACATAGTGTCCAAAGACAAATATTTAAAGAAGTAGAAGGAAATTACACCATAGTTATACTTGATTTATATCTTTTTACTTTCATGCCTTTGGTCTTCCATCTTACGTCACTATTAAGTAACGTTTTCGAGTGTGGTGATTTAGTGTTATTTGGAAAGTTATTTAAAAAAATAGGTGGATGAAAATTTAAAATTCTCAAGTTTTACGTATTTTTAAAATGGAGCTCGAATATTCAAAAGATGGCTTTTACATATTTGATAAAGCTAAAAAAAAAATTATGTGTAGATTATGAAACACCTGGGTTGACTGGCTTAGAAATTTGGAAATAATGTTTTCCTTGTAGGTTAGTGATTGACATGTATGCATGATAGTAAAAATGTATAAGCTTTTTTATTTGGTAGAAACAATTCTGTACAAGCTAGGTTGTTGTCTACCATGAATGCACATTCTATATTGTATTTAAGGCATATGATTTAAAAAGATTATTAACTAGTTTGTAATAAGAAGGCCTTCATTATGATAATAGTAATAAAATATTATATAAGGTGATTTTTTTAATTGATATTTTTTAAATATTTCTTTTTATAGTAGGCCAGGAATAGTCAAAAACAAAAACTTAGTTGTGCTTTTTCTATTCATATCAATGCATATTAAATTTTATGTTATAATTATCAGCCCCCACCCTATTTCCCCTAATAATTTTTATTTGCCACAAATCAGGATCTTACCTTTTACCCAGGGATTTTTCTTTTTTACCGAAATACAACTTTATTTAATGAAATCCAATCTTTTATTTACCACAAACCAGGATTTCTATTTACCACAAATCATGATCTAGCCCTTTATTTACCGACTTTTTATACCAAAATATGTTTTATTTATCAAAATCTAGTAGTTTTATCTACCACAAATAAGGGTTTCTAGAGAACAGCATTTGAATACCAACTGAGAGAAGTGAAAGTTTTTTTTTTCCTTTCACTGTCCACTCAAATGTGGCTACATTTTTCTAAATTCTAGTCTACCCATTCGGATTATACACTTCCATCCTTATTCAGTTAGTGTAGTTAAATGTGGATAGCCCAAAATGCCGGTAAGAAGCAGGGAGATGTATATACTGAGTGTTGTGTCTGTTCTAAGAGTTAGATTGCACAAAAGTTCCTGCACCCGAAGTTAACTCACATCACACAAGGATAGCCATCAACATATTTAGAAAATAAAACTGCAAATTTTTATAATGATTTTATTTCTAAGGAAATTTTATAATCTTACATAAAGTATACATAACAATATTGCTGTACAAATGTAACACAAAACACACTCACACAAAGCCGTTTAATAACATGTTTGGCCATTGACTAAATATTAGATATATTCAGGCATCACTGAATTACGTTGTTTTTTCTCACTTTATTTAAAGAGATAAACCATGATAACACAACACTAATTATAACATAGTATAATATAAAACACCGAATTCCACACAAAAACATACTTTAAATATCAGCATAAGTAATAAAAATACTATGCAATAGGAATTCGTTCTAACAAAATATAACATACATTAAAGTAGTCCTGATGAAACTTAATCTAAGATAAGAAAAATATATGCCTCACTTAAATGTAGTGCTGTGTAATAAAAAAACCTACTGTCAAGCTGGGTAACACTCAATGTATTTTTAAAGAAAAACGAGATTAAATATGATTTTTATGAAACTATAAAGATTACCCCAACATTCAAAGTCAACCAGGTTGACAATATACATATTAAGAGCAACAAATTATCTGATAGTAGCCGTGCATCAATATTTTAGAAGCATTTATCGACCTAAGCACACTGATCGTTCCTAAAAAATATGTAATAAGTGAGTAATTGTGCGCACTTATCCCTTTTGTACATATAAACTCCTTTCTAAAAAGTATATATTAAAAAATTGCCAAACATATTAAGGACATGCATGACCCATAAGGCTAAAATCAGCTCACCGCTAAATCACATATTAGGGCAATGTATTTTTCTGGATTTATAAACTCGCTCCTTATCCAAATGATGTTATGTATCATCACATTGCCCACCTCTTCAATGAAGAGTGATGGTGCCACTATACAGTGAACTAATTCCTGGTTCTCACATCATAGCTACACAATAAATACTTTCTCTATGTTAAAATGAGTTTTACAACAAATTATTAACAAAGAAGAAAATTATATATATTTCAAGTAAACAAAAATTGTAAATAAAACCTTTGCTCCTAAGAGATTATAAAACACGTTAACTTTTTTTTTTAATTCCTTACAAAACTACAGGAAACTTTCAACATATGCATATGTACATGTATTTATTTTATGGTAAATGTAGTTATTTATAAAGTAGTATAATTCATATTCTTGATCAAAAATAGAACATCTTTAATGTTAACAGCCTTGACTAACAGCCCAACGTATACAGATGTACACACATGTTATCATATATTATACTATCATTTATATACCATAATGTAACACTGGCTTCTTTAAACAAGGATCTATACTGAGTAATGAGTCAGCTACCAACGTAAGACAATAAAGGTAGTACTGGCAAACTTTGGATGATAATGTTTGTGTTTGATCTGGGAGGCCAAGCCATTAACTCAACTCGCTACAATGAGAGTGGGAGTTCCAGTTTTTTACTGACTCAAGCTTATACAGGTGAAATTTCTTAATATACATTTCTCAGTCTGATTTTTATGTTAAATAATTCGAGTCAATGAATGATACAATTATTAGTATAGTTGCTAGATCTCCCAGATTTGAAATATTTTGTATGAAATTATAATTATTTAAGATTTTACAGTATCCTCAGCCATTTTATAATTAGAGGAAACAAATTATATCAATAGTTTATATATTTTAAAGTTTGTTGGTTGTCTTGACTCCCAATTAACAGTGTCCATGGAGAAAGGTAGGTGATTTAAATTGGCTGAATGATATTTTTGTACCTTAACTAGTAATAGAATGCCAATTTCACCTATTCTGGTTAGTGACGGGGAGGTCTGGGTTTGAAACTTGAGCAGGTGTACCAAAGGTTTTACTTCCTAAATGGTTTCCCTCCATATAAATGTGGGCACATTTACTCTAAATTACACCTTCCTGGAGGTTAGTAAGGTGTGTTAATTGATCGCCTGACCATAACTAGTTGCATTGGTACAGAATCAATAAGAAAACGTCATAACACACATTTTATATTATCTGTGTTTGCCACAGTTTCAATGCAATTTGTTAAATTAAATGTGAAAAGGATCTTTAGGATTATTTGTGATTATTGAGTAGTGATTTATGATTGATACAAAAGTAATCCAACCGTTAAAATTATTAATTTCCACATTAAAGCACCCATAGTTAAAAAAACTATTATGTAATACACTTCCAATTGAAATACTAGGGGGGAAAAACTTTGTTGGAAGTGACATATTACTCTATACTACCTTAACTTTTTATGGTTGTTAGTAAAACTTTATTTTTGAGATATTTAACTTTAAAAAGGTTGAATAGTGAATAAAGACAATATTTTTTTCTCTTTAAAACACACCACAATTAACAAAACTCCCAAATCTAATAAGTCATTCCCCAAGTTATAAGGTGGAGATAAAAAAACAACTAAACTTATATAATATTCACAAGACTATTTATGCAATCAATTTAACTTGAAACTTTGTACTTTGCAAGTAAATATTACTGAAAATAAAAAAGGAAATAATTATATAAGTACTCCTAAAATGCTAATATGTAGATTGTATAATAGGACTGTGTAGAAACACTGTACAATAATGTAAAGTTGGTGATAATGAAGGAGGCCAATCTGAAAGGATTGTAAGGTTAGGCCTAGATAGATTTAATTGTCCTAATAATGTATTGTGATGAGTAGAGGGTATGTAACCCCCTCCATTTCCCAGTATCTTCATCCCTTTTTGGACCAAATATATTTCTAAGAACTTTGTTTTCAAAACCCAAACCCCCTAAATTAAATTTCATCATATAAGTTAAAAGACCCTGTTTCACTATCATTTTAATGTATATATATGTATATATATAAACACACCATAGACTAAACATAATGATGATACAGTAATATTTGATTATTTAGTTTAACTATTTACAAAATGTAATTATTACAGCTATTACTATTTTTTTTATCTTTTAAACTGCACATAAAAGGTTAGAGGTGTGCCAAGATCACTTGTTTACATGTGAAGCAATGCTACAGTGAAACAAGCAAAGATTTTATTTTTTAACTCTTTCACTTTAAATTATAAATTGTCAAATATATTAAAAATAGGGATCTGAAAGCACTTGAATTTTTGCGCTGAGAATTTAGAAGATATCCAATCTTGACAACTTTAGAGGCTCTGCAATTTTGAGCTTTTTAATGGCTGTTTATGGGGTACTGATATGGTCAGCTACTAAGCAGTTTTTTTAAATGTGGGAGGATAGACTGAAATAAAATTGTACAGAAATACACATCTTTATAGTGGTGGTGTAAATTTTTTAAATATTGCTAAGCGCAAGATTGTATAGAGTCAGGATGGCAGAGGAATTCACTTGTCAAATTCCCTGACTTTTCCAGATTTTCCAGACAGAGTTAACCTCTCCCCTTCTATTGATCATGTTTGAGCCGTTCATACAACTTAACTATTAAGCATAGATAGATTTCCTGGTTATCTTTATTGCTATTTACAATATTGAAATTTTTTTTTTCTTGTTTTAATCTAATGTAGATAGTGCATAATTTTCCCTATTTCATGGTTAAATTCCTCAACTTTTCCTTGATTTTTTTCTGTTTTCAAATTCCCTGGGTATTCCAGGTTTTCCCTGTGTGGCCCCTCTGCAAGTAGACCATACTGTAAAAGTGAGTTATGGGCATTTAAAAAACAATTACTTTTAAATTTTTTCTTTGATAGGCGGGAGATGTTTGTTTGTTTCTTAGGGTCAGTATTTAGACGTGCACCAAGTTAACAACTACATTTTAGATGGAAAGGGAATCAAAGGATTTTTTCATAGATAACTTCACACTCGACCATAATTTTCATGAATATTGTTTATTGTATTTGTTAATATTCTGTGGAATCATAATTCATTTTTCTATCACTAATTAACACAAATTATTTAATTTAAAATAATCATATTTTTTATTATAGATAAAAATAATTTATGTTACTTTCGTTGTTAATTCTATTTTCATTTCAAAGATTTAATTCAATTCTAAATATTTGAATCTTGGTTGTTGTTTTATTAGTTTTATCTTTCAAGAAAATTTAATACTTATATTTAGTGAACTAAACGGAGTAGTCTTCGTAGTGAGAGAAGGGCTACTGGCAGAGGTAGTAGGGATGAACGAGAGAATAATGAAGTTGACAATTAATGACAGGAAAAAAAGTGGATGTGATACATGTAGATACCCCACAAGTGGGGTGCCCAGAAGTAGAAAAAGACAAGTTTGAAGAAGACCTAGCATGGCATATGGGAAACAAGCGTCAGATAGTAATTGGCGATTCGAATGCAAAAGTAGGAAAAGGGGGGAGGAGGGGGTGTTAGGGAAGGAAGGATGGGGAGAGAGAAACGAGGAGAGTAGAAGGCTGTTGGAACTATGTTCAAGAAATATAATTAAAGTGGCAAAGATCTGGTATAAGAAGGAAAGAGAAAGTTATAAGATCTCTAGATACTTGGGATGGAGAGCAAAAGTCACTGATAGAATACATTATCATGGATGAAGAAATGAAAAGGCAGACCTTAAACATCAAAGTAATACCAAGTGTGTTCTTAGATAGTGACCACAGGTTGTTGGTGGCAGACATAGAGGGATGGGAATGTAGGAGAAAGGTAGTAAGACAATAAAATAGAATAAGCGTGTGGAGGCTAAAAAATGAAGAGTAAAGAGAAATGTACCTAACAAAGGTAAAAAGCTTAATACCCAAGGATGAGATAAAAAAAATTGAGATAGAATGGGAAAGGTTTAAGAACAGTCTGGTGGGAGCTGCAGAGGAGGTATGTGGGAGGACAAGTAATAAGAAGTGGAAGGAAACACTCTAGTGAAAAGACAGGGTGAAGGAAGCAATAGAAGAGAAGAAGAAAGCATTCAAAGGGATTTTAAGAACAGGAAGTCTATAAGGATTGGATGGAATAATGGATTGAAATGCTGGAATGGGATGTGGAAGGAAGTTAGAATGATAAAAGAAGAAAGAAGAACATTGAAGACAGGAGAGGTAGAAAAGGAACTCTGGATGAGATATTTTGAGATAATGTTCAACCTAGAAGAAGATAGGAATGAGGGTGAAAGAGAGGAGCAGCGAGAAATAGAAAAGGAGGAAAGAGAAACAACATGAAAAGAGGTGAAGGATACATTAAAGAGAATGAAACAAGGAAAAGCACCGGCTGTGTACGAACTGACTGTGGAAATGATAAGGGCAGTATGTGAAGTATTATTATTACTATTATTATGATTACCGCATCTTACTACCTGTTCGGGTTATACACACAGTAGGTGAAGTAGGTACACAATATTTATAGTGCTGCGAGTAGCTTGGAAGCAGAATAAGGTAACAGAAGAATGGAAAAAAGGAGTTATAATACCTATATTCAAGAAAGGAGAGAGAAAGAGGTGTAAAAATTATAGGGAGATAACACTGATGTGCCACTGTACAAAAATGAGAAAATTCTGGAAAAAAAAGAATAAATAAAATGAAAAGAAGGTGGTGAAAGGAACAGCACGAATTTATGGAACAGAGGTCTACAATAGACTTAATCTTTGCCATACAACAGCTGATGGAAAGAAGATATGAATATGGGAAGGACTCGGTATTGGTATTTATGGATGTGGAGACGGCATATGATAGCATGGATAGAAATAGTTTGGAAAGCGATGGAAGAGGCAGAAATGGAAAGAGGAGTGGTAATGAGAGTGAAAAGCATGTATGAGGATAACAGGAGTTGTATTAAGACGGAGAGTGGAGTGGTTCCAAATAAATGGAGGAAGCAGGGGAATGCCCCTTTAAACATAACTATTTGTAATGGTAATGTAAATGGTCATGAACAAAGTGGTAGGAAAACTTGGAGAAGAAAAAATGAAAGCCATGATGTTTGCTGATGACTTGATGGTATGGAAGGAGAAGGAACAGGAAGTACAGGAACAACTACAATAATAAAATAAGAGTTTGGAATGAAATTTAGCATGGTGAAGTGATAGTAATGACTAAGAATAGGGTAATACCTAACAAAGCTATACGATTGGAAGGATTTAAGCTGAGAAAGGTGGAATTAGAGAGGATTTAATACGAAGAGTACAGGAGGGAGAGTTGTTCTATAGGTGCATAATATACCTTATATGGAGAAGAGGCATCCCGTCTAAGTGTAAGGCAGTACTGTAAAGGGCATACTTTGTACCTATGGCCACATCTGCAGCAGAAACATGGACAAATAATGTAAGAGAAGCTAGGAAAGTGGAGGCTATGGGAATGAAGTTTGTGAGGAACATGTTAGCTGTCACAAGGAGAGACAGGATTATACTCCATTCACGGTAGGAATTACTCTCTGAAAGGTCTTTTTTCCTACCAATATCCTACTATATAATAGATTTATGGTAGGGAAAAAGGCCTTTCAGAAGTCAATTCCTACCGTGAACAGACATTATGAATGACGTTATCTTGGAAAGAGTTGGGGTACAGGGAGTGTATGAGATAGTAGAGGAAGCAAGACTAATAGTGTATAGGTATGCAATGAGGATGGAAAAAGAAAGGATGCCGAAGAAAATGTTGGAAATGAAGTATGTGGGGAAAAACCCCGCAGTGGAGGCCAAGATAAAGATGGGAGGAGCAGATAACAGAAAATGTTCACGTGAGAGCAGAAGAATGGAAGAAATTAAAGGAGGAAGGGTGGTGTAAGTATAGAGGAAGATGGAGGCATTTTACTAAACTGACCCGGCCACAGGCTGGAAACAGATGATGATGATTTAGTAAACTCAAGCTTAGTTCAACTCGGTAGTACTTGGAAGCTTGCTTAAGATTGGCTCAAATGAAAATACGTCAGGTTAGGAGATCACTATTAAAATCAAAACTTACTAAATCTTTGTTAATTAATTAAATATTTAAACTTGAGGTAGAAAGAACAAAAATAAAAGTAATAACTTTTGAAAATTCTGGACAAAATGATCAATTACTGGCAGTAATTAGTGTTTATGATTGATTGTGGGGTGTAACTTCTAAAAGATTTTGGATTCTTCTCAAACCCTTGAAACATGTGTTTCATAAGAGCATTGTATTTTACTTGACACCTCTAGACTATATTATCTTGTTATTTAAGAAAGAAAAAAATTTAAATTCTTGAATGCATATATCAAATGTCTAAACATTTCATTGTTATATAACAATAACTTTAAGTAATGTCTGCCTTACAGGGTATTGGTACTAAAAGGTGTTAAAATGGTTAGTAGGCTTGCATATAGCCTGTAGTAATCAAAATTCATTAATAGAAAATTGCATCAAGTTGATTTTCTCATATAGTTTTTGCTATTCTCCATCCAAGCAAATATAAATTATATCTTCTTTATTTTTATTCCCTTCTCCTTATTTGAAGCTTAGTCTTCTATTATGACAGGTTTCAGTGTTATTATTGATGGTACACCATCTTCCTATTTATGATAAAGATGTTATCCTGTTAAATACATATTATAAGAAAGATTGTGAAAATTATGAGGTCTTATATGTTCAAACTTTTTGTGGGATCTTTACATATTAGACATAAAAATTTTCAAACCCTTTCTTATAATATGTATTTAACAGAAAATCATTTATCATAAATAAGACCTGAAGATGATGTAACATCAATAATAACACAGAAACATTTCATCATATAAGACTATGCTATAATCAAATAAGGAGAAGCAAATAAAAATAAACAAGATATGATTTTGTTCTTTATTACTCCTTACCAAATCATATATAAACATTACTAAGTAAATATAGTTAAAAACTAAGTCGCTAATACATTAATGTCAAGTTTGTCAAATAATTCAAAGCAATCACAGTGCAGGTGTTGTGGACTGTGTATGGTTAGTGTGAAGGCTTACCAATTATTTTAAGAACAAATTTTATGAAATTGGTACAGGCCTACATTGACCTTTAATTTAACATTTACAAGTGCAATAAGTCTGTTTTTATCTTATGTGTAATTTGTTTAAGTATAGTTCAAGATGACTAAATAAGAGCCATCAAAATTATTTCTTTCAAAGATCATTAAACTGATAAAAACTTTGATCTTATTAAAAGTCAATGAAAAAGAGAGAAAAAAGGTATACATTATAAGTGGTTAGGGTTTTAGCCTCTTGGGTTTCAACCATTTCCTGTATATTTCCCGTTTAGTTGGTTAATTTAACATTATTCTTTAACACTTCGATTCATTTGTTCATGTAATAGGCTTACATGTGCCCTTCAGTTTCAATATCCAAAAACAATTGACCAGTTTAGACTTCATTTTACTCAATTCTCCCTCCTAAGTTTATTAGTAATTATATTATGTTGTCATTGTTAGTAAAATGAGGGAACATCCTTCCTACATGTTATTTCTATTTTACTAGTTAAGCCTATTGTGTCCTTAATAGTTTTTAGCAAGTTTTATTGTGTCTATCTTAGGCCTAATTTAGTAATTATTTAGCCTTAATAAATTGTTTTTCTAAAATGTTTAGTTATAAATGTGCAATTCTATGATAATTTTAAGTAGTTCAAGCTATGATCAAAGTTGTAAGCAATATATATTCTAAATTTCAATTCACTAACTTTATTTTTAGGCTATTAACTTTTTAATCTAGTAATTTTTATTCTATTGAAGCCATTGTTGAAATGATTCTTACTAATTTATTGTTTTGCTTCCACTTAGAAGCTGGGTTCTATTGCAATTTGTGCATGTGGTTTTACAGAATAAAGGGGAGGTTTAGCACGAGACAGCCAGCCAATCAGCTCTTAGCATTGGCTTTCCTTTATTGTTAACTGGAGGGGTTATACTTGGGCACACAAGTTTATGACACACATATTGCTAGTGACATGCGAATTGACCAGTTACACTTCTCTGGTGATACACGTATCTACCGGACGTGCTATGCTTCTAAGTTTGGTATAATGTTGCACAATACATAACGATATAGAAACAGATTTCTTTTAAGCTGCATTAAAAACACTATTTTATCACTATTTTTTCATTTCTAAACTCATACTTACTATGACAGTTGTAGACATATTTGAAACAAGACAACTAATTTTAAGCTTAATTTCATTAACAACAATTTTAACAAACCTGGCAAAAATTATCTGCCTTATTAACTTGTTACAAAAATTTAACCACTCTCTCCTCTTCCACAATTCCTGAGTTATTACTAATGTATAAAAATATAATGAACACAAAAGTTTTTATATCATAAAGCTCAATATCACATTAATGTTCTTGGGGTCATTTTTTAAAATTAAAAAACACTATTCACATAATCAGGTAACAAATAGATATTTCTTTTAAGTCAAGTCATTTTCAATCCAAATACAATCAAGACACATTCAAGAAGTTAAAAAAAATCAGAAATGTACTGACACAATAAAACTATTTTAATATTACCTTAACCTCCTAACATTCTAATCAACAAACAGTTAACATGAAATAACCTGTAACCTGTTTATTTTAAATATCCTATTCATGCGTTCTTTTAAAGAAAGGTTGATTCACTTTTTCTCAAATCCTGAATCTTAAAAAACATGATAAGCATAAGAGGTTAACAACCATATATTGGTATTTCTTTTATTTAATGCTTATTTTTTTACATTAATCCTTTAGTTGCTGTAGAAAATATGAATCACAACTAAATAATAGCATTTTCTGTTATATTAGGAATTTAGATTCAGTTAAGTGGTAGCTTATCAGCCCGGTTGTTAAATTTGTCTGATAATGTTTGGATAAACCATTTCATCATATCTAAGTAAACAAAATATACTAAAACAAGATTTTTTAAAATCACTAATCTGAAGTTTTTTAATCATTGATATCCTTAGGATAGAAGAATTCTAAGGAACAAACCCCAATTGTATTTGTTCTTGGTACATTTCTGATATCAATTATTTAACAATTTTATTAACTAATAATTTGTGCCCTTTCCTCAAATCGCACACACTTCTAATATTAACTAATTTGAATAGTTTAACAAGATACACAATAAAAACTGTCACACCAATAATGTTTACTTGTAACGCCAGAAAAGATGTGTATCAACAAACCAAACTTAAAAACTGAAATATGCATATGTTACCTCTTTGGAAAGCAATCCTCAGAATGGTGATCCAATATATTTTGATAAACATATTTTTTACAAGAAGGGGTGAAATAGTACTGGATCTCAATCTTTGCTTGATTCTATGACCTACAAGTAAATTTTTCTCTAGGCCCTTTATGAAGATGAAATTACTAAACTCAACTCAATAGACCAAAATAACCAAAATAACCATTCCAGCACAGTACAAGAAACAATACTTATTATCAAATTATATGACTCAAAAACACAAGGCTTTGAGCAAGAACTAGATTTGTTTACTAAACTCACTTATTTTGGTAGCTATCACAATCATGAACACAATTCAAATTCATTCTAGACAAACTTGTAAATATGGAATTGTGTGGTTTTAGTGTTTAAACTTGTTTATTTTAGTTAGTCCTTATAGTACACCCAATTATTCTCCTAATATATATTAATTATAAGTTTTGTGATTACAGAGACAGTAACCAATACGTTTTAAAACACTAAACAGTACTGTTTAACTCATATTATATATGTAACACAACATAAAACATTTATTTTGAGGCCGATAATATATTGGCACAAAATAGTGCAAGTTAGTGCTGAAAACATACATTAGTATCAGTTGGGATAGTTTAGAAAAACTTTATTAAAAGTGTAAAATCAATAATGAATAATAATTGCCAACAAGGATCACATTAATGAGCAGGATTTTTATAAAATGTTTAAGACTTCACTTTTCTTCAAATTTCTATCGTGTTGCATATAATAATTCACACACTAAACATGAGAGCATCACATTTCACATTTCCTTTAGTTAGTAGCTAATACTTTAAGAATTAGTTACTCAAATATTACTTAATTTATGAACAATAGATACTTTCAACACCTGCCAAAAACAAGGAAATGTTTACCTTATTAGTTTAGAAAAAAAGCAGGCTTGGCTTCATTCTTATGTCTATCAAAACAAATCATGTTAATATAGTATTAATTAGCTGCTTAATCTCCTATTATCATTATTTGTCCTTTCTGTGTCTTGACTTATAATATCACTACTTTTATGGATACAAATAGTAAAAATGTCAATGAGAAACAAAACCAAATAATTTTATTTATCAAACCACAGCAACCGTAATAGTGGCTATATAAAGTTCCAACCAATTTGTTAACTCAATAACAGTTCCATTTTCAAAATAAATAAAGTCATTAAAGTATGCTGATAATGTTTGCACTGTTGCAAAACTAAAGAACTGGTTACTATTTTACACTATAGTTGAATCTTAATAAATAAAATACATGCAAACTACACACACACATTACAAAAAATAAACACTAGATTTTTAACATAATTCAAAATAAAAAAAAACAATAAAACATTGTACTAACAACTTCTATTTACAAACAATTTTGGGGTATTAAAAAAGTACACTATTATGCTTAAAAAATATGTATATACGCTACTTTATAATATGTGTGCTCTAAGTAAAATACCTAAAAAAACACATTATTATACATTTGTTACAGTAGAAATATATCTTTAAATAGATTATTTATGTTAACAATAATTGTTAAAAGTAAGAAGCTTTATATGACTAACTAAATTGTAGCTCAAGGAGAGTTTTCAAGGAAAAGTCTGACTTAGCAAGTGTACTTGAGGAAGAGTCAAAGAGGACATTTTGCCTCAAGTCTCCCAATTGCACAAACATATTTTTTAAAGAAGCAAGCTTTCTATCTGCAACACACATACATAACATATTTTTATGCCCAATTATTTTAAAAGAAATTGATATTGTAAAGATAAGGTTAAACTAGCTTGATAATGGAAGGAAACATATTTTTTTCATGTTCGCACTTAAAATACTATGTTGATAAGAATAAATAAAGCATAAAAATTCAGAAAATTAATTTGTGTCTAATGTTCCTGTCCTTCCACACTCCCAAATGTCACTGTCCCAGGTCTCTTGAATTATCTGGCCTGCCACCTGTTTCTGAAAATGATCTACCACACATCTTAACTGCTGGAAGCTAATGGAATTTAGGCATTTTTTTGAAGGTGAGGAGAAAGTAAATGGGAGATGAAGGAAATCTCGATTGAAATTTCAATTATCGATGCACCATAATGTTCACGAATTATTGTACATGTCATCAAAGGTCTGCAGCATGTGACTATTTTTTTTGGTCTGTGAAATCACAAACTATATGGTATTGACATGTTTAGTTAAGAACCTAAAGACTATTTTTAATTTTATAGAATATGTTAAAAAGTAGTAGTCAAACCAAGGAGAAAATAGCGAATAAACTTTCTTGCTTGTCTGAGAGAAAAGGTTTGTATTAAAGACCAGTATAGGTCCAAATGTTTACATGCAAACCTAAAGCTATATATTGTGTTTTAAAGATATCTCTATTTTCCATTTAATATTTTGAAATTATTTGGCACAACCTCGCTGTATACAATTCCATTAAGAAAATGATGAAAATTGGTTGGATAGAATTTTGGAAATCATTGTCAAAAGAAATTTCTTTACATTATAAATACATAGATGAGTGAAAAATGAATGTTTTGAGCCCCCAGCTCCTTCTAGAAATTGAATCCTAGAAACATGCCTATTGAACAAACATGTTCTCATTATTACTGTGCACTTTGTAAAAATGAGAGTGCAAATGATCATATGAATAAACAACTGGATTTACAAGTTCAAGAGTGTCCAGTCCATCTTGGAATACTCCACAATTCACCGCTATTCCAACTTAAGCTTAAAAAAAGCTAAAACATTTATCATAAGTACATTAGAATAAATGTATTTATATAAACATACATACTAAAAACAATGTAGGTCACTTTATTTTTAACTCTTAATCCAAAGATATAAGGTACTGTGTATATGCATTTGCTATATATAATATAGGAACTACATAAATATTAATTTACTATATTGGCTAGACAATAACTGGTTCTCACAAAAATTTCATTGAACCAATGAAAGTGGTTCAGTTACTAAAGAGTTAATAATAATAAAAAAAGTATTTGTTAGAGTAAAATGAATAAAGGAAGGGTAAACTGTCTTAATATTTTAGAGTAACTTAGACAATCTATTTTGATTGTAAATTTATTTGTTTTTCTAATATAAATAAACTACAAAATCTATAAAGAGAGGTTTCCGTTCAATCGTAATGATCATAGAGGTCCTAGATTTTATTCCGACCAAGGTTTATATAGTTAATTAAGGTGAAGTGATTTAAAGTAAAAATAATATTTAGTTGGTAGGCCTGTGTGGGAATTAAATTATGAATTCTGGAAAATTTCGGGCAGGAAATAATTTTTTAGCTTTGATTTGAATATTTATTTTTAAATATGTATAATTTTAGTATAAACTCAGCCTTTCGATTCATTCCAATAAAAAATAATTTGATGATACAATTAGAAGCTTATGGTAATTTGATCAGAAAGGGATAATTTTTTTTCTAGTTTTAACTACTGAGTTAAATGTGAGGGTGTATGTAAAAGTTACTTTTTAATAATGTCAGAAAAGGGGACAAAAACTCTGATTTGTTTGCAGTTTAGGTCTGAGCTAAATTTAAATTTTGTAATCTTGTGAATTTTTTTTTAAAGAAAACGTTTGTACACTAAATTTTCATATTAATTTATTTTTGGATAGAAAGTTTTCTAAATAGAAACTAAATAATATTTTGTCTAACAAGTGATGAGTAAAGTTTTGATGTTGTAGGTAAATTTAAAAACAAAGGCCTAATGCAACTATTATAGTTGTATATATTTTTACTCAAGCATTTTTCTTATGAATAAATTCTGAAAATATATTTTAAGATTGACTAAAAAATTCCTAAATAAAAACTCATGCCGAGAATTTTAATAACTGCTTAAACAGTAAAACATTAAGATATTCAAACAAATCTAAATAAATAAAAGTGTGTCCATAAGAATACCAAAAACATTTCTCAAATAAACCAGTGTCTGGTCATCTCTTTCGTTTTGTATGATGGTAGTTAAAAGAATAAAACCAATTAAAGTTTCAAGTATCCACCTATATAACAGAAGATAAAGTTAATTTAAATCTAAAAAATTAATAATTTTAATGAAAATTAAATTAAAACGTGACATTGATAGACGGTTCCTGATTGTAACATTTTTACATTGTTTCTCGAAAAATCCTAAGATTTTTCCGACCAAGTTTTGGGAACAACCAATTCCCCGAATATTTTCTTGGGGTTTGGGATCCCACACATTTCTAATATATGCTCACTAAGTTCTCCTTGGGGTGAGCTAGTTTATAAATTGTGTTAAAATAGCTGAACTCTCTTAAAATAGTTGAAAGTTGAACTGAGTAATTACGAAAACATTAGCTGATATAAAAAAGTTTATTTTATTTACATTAGCTTTGATATAAAATCTATATATATCTATTTTCATTGTGAAATTAAATAGCTGCTTTACTATGAATAAAAAATTTAATCTACATATCCATAGCAATAATCAAGATAATTTAAAAGGGAATTACACATTTTCTTAAACACAAATGTTAGCCACCACTAGATGATACACATTACATTTATTATTTTATAACTATACTAAAAAGAATCAAAATAAAATCTAGGCCTCTTTATACTGTAATGATGAGTGAAGCAGAGTACACTATAGAAGGTTATCTAACTAAAATTTGTGTCAGAAAATTCAAAAATTTACCTAACTAATTAATATTTTCACAACCACATTAAACAAGCAACAACTAAAATGTATCTAAATTGATTTACAAAACATAAATATATGTTTCTATAGACAATTTCTAAAAAAACAACAAGAAATAGTATGCAAGTTCAAATATGACAATCAAATAAAACATTGGTTTTAAAAAAAACTTTTCGTATTTCGTCTAAATATTCATGACATTTAATACATATCTATGATTATTAAACTTTGAATGTGTTTAGATCAATGTTTCCCAACATATCGGAGATTATGCAGCATATCAATGAGTTTTATTAATTTTAAAATATGTATTTTTATACTCATAATTTGATTTAAAAAATTAAGGCAAATGTTATCTTAGCCCTAAAGGTTATTTTAAAATTCAGTACGGCCATTTATGCTTAGAAGAAAGCAGGTATTTGCCTTTAATTAATTATGGAAAGCTTGAAGGGGTACATTGGTTAGACCATGCTGAGCCTCAAAGGGTACACGCGAATGATGAAAGTTTGAGAAATATTGGTCCAGATGTTTCCATAAGCCACAATGATTAAGTTTTTGGTACAGATAAATATTCTCATAGCAAGTGAAACATATAACAAGGCAAATATCTGCACAAACATGTTTAGCAATTTTTTTAATGTATATTACTATGATTTTTCAAAAAGTATATTAGAAGGGTATAAAATCAAGTATTAAAAGCGTAAATGTGAAAAGGATGCTTTATAATTGAACCGTGACAGGTTTTAAACCAAATAAAGGAATGCAATGACTGCTAAAGTAACGAGGTATTGAAACATGTTACTGTTTTTGTGTCATATTTCAATATTTTCTTGTTCCTTCTATAATAAAAATGTTTAATGTGCTATAAAATTATAAATACATTTTGCATAATGATATCATAAATATAAGAATAAAATAAGTGTTTCTTTTATTTATAAAAAGGCTAGACAACATTGTTTAAAAGCCAAGACAAAATAATTATTCACTATGTCTAACAAAAATAGTATAATATTAAACTTAAGTTTAAATCAACACAACCCAAATCAGTGGTCACATGGACAAAATGTAAACTCATTTAGTTTGGTTTGACAATGATAAGATCAGGGTTCAAATCCTGGTCTGGTGTACTGAGGGTGATTTGCCCTAAATTTTTACTCTCCATGTAAATACAAGTATATTTTCTTTAATTTCTACCTTCTTTTCTAACCTAATAGTGTAAATGTAAATGATGCAAACACTGATCAAAATTGATATAGTTATAATAAATAGCAATGAAAATGTATGCATGTATGGACCCCAATGGATACCAAATCCAATAAAATTTTGAAATGCAAGTTATGTGATCATTTTACTCCAAACCAGAAGGGCAGTGTTCAATCCACTTATAGATGAATCCTGCTGTTCATATTTTCACCTTAAATCTAGCCTGTGTTAAAACACTAAATAATACAGTACACAATACACACAAATTTTTTAAGTAGAGTCTATTGCAAAATAATGCTAGGTTAAGTCTGACTAGAAAATTAGTTGGTTATTCAACCAACCATTACAAATATACAGCTGCAATTAAGATTATTTCTGTTACAACATTTATTGCAGAGTCATTCATTAAAAAATTTATATATTTCTTGTAAACTGTTTGGTTAAATTTTACAAAAGATAAAAAAAAGAGACAACTTTGTTCAATTTTTGGCCAATCTCTTTTTCGCTTCATCATTAGCTTGACCAATTTTCAACTAAAACAAAAATACTATTTCAGAAATATTGATGAATTGCATTTTTATTGATTTTAGTATAGTGCTTAAAAGTAGGTGTGATCAGAAAAATTACCTATTCCAACTACTTTTAACCATGGTTTGCTTCGTGCTCACCAAATAACCATTTATGAATTTAAAACATTTATTTGATTTTCTATAACAAACAAAATAATTCGTGAGTGTCTTCTGGTGATCAGGTAAGCTTTTCTTAAGGCGATTAAATTGAAAAATAGTAATATTTCTTTAATATTGTATATGGATTTAATTAAGTAGTCAGTGTTTTTTATTCAAAACTATCTAATCCTCTGCTCAACAGTTTTTCAACCATAAACAAAATTATGTTTACATATACGAAGTATTTTTTTGGATAGTCTGTTATAATTGAAGTATAGTTGGGTCAAATCCAAATCTACAATTTACTTTCCTTCAAATCCCCAATCTGAATCATGGAAAAATTATTAGCCTAAGAGGAAATATAAATAAAATATAATATCATAAAATTCTAATCTAAATGTTAACCTTCTTTCTTATGATCCATTAGTTATAACATTCATACATCCAGTTAAGTGTTAAATTACTGGTATGGGGCCTTGTTGTTGAGTTCATCCTATAATTATTATAAATGCTGAACCACCAATAAATAGTATTAGAGCTCTAAAACAAATTTCACTTGAATAAAACAAATAAAAAAATTGGAGTCTCGAATCAGAAATTTGTATGAATCCTCCAACTCCCAAATATCCTTAAGGATTTGAGGGCCAATCCTTAGTTTAAAGCTAAACTCTTAAATTCATCCATTTCTTTTATCACAAAAATCATGCCACTCTAAGTCATTGGCTCATGAGACCTCAGTTGACAATTTGTGAGTTCTAATCCATTTACAACTCCTCCAATAAATCCTACCCTTTAAGTCCACAAACTTGAGGTGCCAAAGAGACCGTTGTAACCTTTTGCTCAAATGACTATACATTCTAAGGATTATGCAGAGCTTATAAACATATTCTGAATTCCAAAACAATATTTAGAGCTAAAACATAAATTTATTTTAAATTTTAATCTTTTTTAATTTTTATATGCATTCAAATTATTAATTTTTACATGCTGGAAACAAATATCAGGTGGTAATGGGGAATCTTAATGCAAAAGTAGGAGAAGAGAGAGGAGGGTTTGAGGAGGTGTTAGGATATTAAGGATGGGGGAAAGAAACAAGGAGGGAAGAAGGTTGTTGGAACTATGTGCAGAAATAAAATAAAAGTGGTAAACAACTGGTATAAGAAGGAAAAAGTAAGCCAAAAGATCACTAGATCCAGTTAGGATGGGGAGCAAAAGTCGGTGATGAAGAAATGAAAAGGAAGATCGTAACAATCAAAGTAATACAAAGTGTGTCCTTAGATAGTGGCAACAGGTTGTTGGGTGGCACACACAAAGGGATGGGAATGTAGGAGAAAAGTAGTAAGAAAAGAAAGAAGAATAAGGATGTGTAGGTTTATATATTAAAAGGAAAGCAAGCTGTACCTAAGACAAGAAGCCCTAGGATGAGAAGCAAAGTATAGAGAAGGAATGACACAGGTTTAAGAACCGTTTAGTGGGAAGTGTAGAAGAGGTATGTGGGAGGACAAGTAATAAGATGAAGTGAAAGGAGACATCCTGGTGGAACGGCAGAGTGAAGGAAGCAGCGGAGGAGAAGAATAAGGTTTTCAGAAAGGGAATGAGAAAAGAGAAGAATAATGTAAGGAGAAAAAGAAAAGTCCCGCATGGAAAGAGTTGGAGGATGTATTAAAGAAGATGAATCGAGGAAAAGCACCTGGTGTGGATGAACTGACTGGAAATGATAAGAGTGCAGGTGAAGTAGTAATACAATGGTTATACAGGTTGCTAAGAGTGATTTGGAAGGAGAACAATGTACCAGAAGACTAGAAAAAGTGAGTTATTAATATCGATTTTCAAGAAAGGATAGGGGAAGAGATGCACACATTAATGGGGAATAACGCGGATGTGCCATTGTACAAAACCATATGAGAAGATACTGAAAAAGAGAATAAGAAATAAAGTGAAATGAGGGTGGAGAAAGTAACAGCAAAGATTTAGGGAACAGAGATCTACAAAAGACTTAGTCTTTGCCATACGACCGCTGATAGAAAGTAGGTATGAATATGGGAAAGACTTAGTAAAGGTATTTATGGATGTGGAGAAATCATTAGGGGTGATTAAAGGCCACTTTTTAAATGAGAAGTGAAGTTGACACGAAGCTTGAAACTTGCAAAGAAAAGTCTTGAAAATTGCGAAGAAAAGTCTGAAGGCCTATGTTAATAATTAATACATACAGGCCTACTGATAAGCTTAGTAAATTATCAATACAGTTTTAATATTTACTTACATCGTGGAGCTGACAACATTATTTTGCAAACTTTAAATAGACATGTTTTTTTATCTGCATTTCTAAGATAATAATTATATATTAAATTCTGCTTTCGTTTCCCACTTTCTGTATCAGCCATTTTGAATAATAAAGAAAATGTGAAGAAGCTATAAGAAAAACTTCTGTGACAAAATGCACTTGTAAATTTGTCAAAGATAATTCTAAAGAGATTTCTATGCTTCATACCAGTGACCTTGGTGTTATTTATTTATAGGTATTTATATTTTTTACAAAATTATGTTGGCGATAGTGAATATAATATGTTAACATTTACTTACCTGCTTTTGATCTATACTTAAGTTATAGTAGTTAAATTAATAGTCGGTGTTAAGATTCTGTTTAGTAACAGTTTTAAAATGATCAAATAATTGAATTATGTAATATTTAGTAAGATAAAATTAAATGATTTGGTAATTTAAGTTTTATCCTTACTTCTAAATTTTTCGAATATGTAAAGGTTGGTTCTCACTAGTATTTTTTGTGATGGGAATGGTCATGAATAAAGTGGCAGGAAAACTCGGGGAGGAAAGAGTTAAAGCCGCGATGTTTGCTTATGATTTGATGGTATGGGGGGAGAAGGAAGAGAAATTACAGGAACAGTTAGGAATGGAATGAGGAAGTGAAAGTGTGGTATGAAATTTAGCATGGCAAAGTGTGAAGTGATGGTAATGACAAGGCCTAATAAAGCTATAAGGTTGGATGGAGTATAGCCGAGAAAAGTAAAACACATAAGATATCTTGGAGGTGTGATTGAGGAGAACAGTGGAATTAGAGAGGATTTAATGAGAAGAGGACAAGAGGGAAAGTTTATCTATTGGTGCGTAAGACCTGCTTTGGAGAAGTGTAAGAAAGTGTTGTACAGGGCATACTTTGTACTCATTGTCCCATATGCAGTAGAAACATGAACAATGAATGCAGGCGATACTAGGAATGTGGAGGCCTTGGGAATGAAGTTTGTGAGGAGTGTGTTAGCTGCCACGAGGAGAAGAAAAATTAGAAATAAAGTTATCCGGGAAAGAGTGGGGGTACAGAGAATACATGAAATAGTAGAGGAAGCAAAACTGAGATGGTATGGTCATGTAATGAGGATGGAAAAAGAGGATGCCAAAGAAAAATTATGTGTGTAGGAAAAAGACCGCAAGTGAAGCCAAGAAAAAGATGTGAGAAGCTAATAACAGAAAGTGTACAAGTGAAAGAAGAATAATGGAAGAAATTAAAGGAGGAATAATGGTGGAAGGATAGAAGAAGATGGAGGCATTTTACTAAATTGACCCGGCCACAGGCTGGAAACAGTTCATGATGATATGTTGATAACATGTACTAGGTAATTAAATTATATGTTTTACTCAGTATTCACTTGAATTAACAACTGTAGACAGAATTTGCTAAAACATATTTTAAATTATATCTCATATTTAAAGGTAGATAAAATAAGTATTCCAAACATAAAACAAATAAACCTATTCTAAGTTTTAATACATTTCAGGAATATTTTATAAATAAAACTAAGCTTATAGGGGTCCGCGAGTACCAATTTTTTATTTGAGTCGATCTCGAGTGAGCTTTTCATGGAGCTCTTGGATGTTGAGTTGGGTCGAGTTTTGATTTGATAAATATATAATTTTAAAACCTAAGTATATAAATAAACAAATATGTATTAGAGTTATTAAAGAAAATGTTTTAAAATGAAATAAAAGTCAGATATTTTAAGAAAAGTGATATTTTCAAATAAAAAAAATCAAGTTTACATCATTAAAAAAATCATGCTATTAATAATAATAATAATAATAATAATAATAAACAAACTATTCTTTGATATAGCGGTCCCCAACCGGGGGTACGCAAGAGGCCGTTAGAGGGTATGCGAAAATAAAACGGTAATGGCGGCCACCAGCTAAAAATAAGAATAAAAAAAAATGAAAAAGAATTTTAAAAAGTAGGTAGAGGTTTTTACTAATATTGGCCTCCATATCAATAAAATCTTCTATGAAAGAGGGGTTGAGTCCGCTGTAAGGAACGGCTTTGCCTCCTCCCGCCCTAGCTGCTGAGAAGGGTTAAGGGAGTGCGTCCACTGGAAGGATCGGCCTTCCCTCCTCCTGCCCGCGCCCAACCCCCCGCCTACATCCCTTCGCTCAGGATTGACACTTTCCTTCCTCGCGGCTCACCTTTCTTTGGTCTTTTAGATTTGATAGTTGGCGCATGCCGGGCTGTGCATAAAAACAAAGAATAAATTAGTGTTGTGTTTAACTTTTGTTGTGGGTGTCTGTATTGAGTCGTATGCATGTTATTGCTACAATCATATGTCAATTTTTCTACCAACTACCTACTAATCACGTGATTTACGCTATGGATCAGTGGCTAGAAACTGGATCTGTGCGGAAGTGGAAGTTGACTGAAACACCAAATGAAGTACCGTGCACATCATTCGACACTGATTGGACCAACAATACAACACCACAACAGGTACAAGAACCAATGCCAGAGCACATGTGAGTAAACAAATTGCAGTTTCTTCTTATTCTTCTTCAGAGGGAATAATAACCAAGAAAATAAGGTACTTGGACAGCTACATTAACTACGGGTTTTCATGTATAGGAGAAGAGGACTGCCCTAAGCCTCTTTGTGTTGCATGTGGGGTAGTAATAAGCAACGGTTCAACGAAGCCTTCTTTGCTCACACGCCATTTACATACCAAACATCCCGAGCACAAAGATAAAGATGCCACGTTATTTTGACGGTTGAAACTTCAGAGTTCTGTAAAAGTTAAAACATATTTTGAATCCACCAAAAGAGATTCATTCAAAGCTACCAAGGCCTCTTACTACATTAGCTATCATATTGAGAGACGAGGTAAAAACTACACCATTGGTGAAAATTTAATTTCTCCGTGCCTCAAAGATGCTGTCAGATGCATGCTCAGAGAGAAAAGTGCTCATAAAATGAGTTTAATACCTCTCTCAAATAACACGGTGTCTCGAAGAATATGGGACATGTCAGACGATGTTGAGAGCACAGTCATAAGTCACATCAAAGATGGTGATTTTTTTTTTCTATTCAAGTCAACGAAAGTACCGACGTTGTGCAATATTCTGTGCTACTTGTAATTGTTAAGTACTTGAAAGACTTAGAATTCTAAGAGAATCTCCTTATTTGTCACACATTGAAGGGCCGTACGACTGGTAAAGTCGTATTTGAAGTCGTATTTGAAGCAAATGATCACTATTTTGTTGAAAAAGGAATTCAATGGTCAAAATGCGTTGGATGGAGAAAAATACATGGAAGGTTGCTACTCAGGTCTTCGTGCACAAGTGGCAGAAGTCGCCCCAAAAATGAAATGGACGCACTGTTGTATTCACAGACAGAGCCTTGCGTCGAAAACTTTGCTTCCAGATTTGAAAAACGTTCATGATGAAGTGGTCATAGTTGTTAACATTATCAAGGCAAATCCTACCAACTTCAGGTTGTTTAAATTACTGTGTGAAGACATGGACATCATTCACAACACTTTGCTTTGGCACACCGAAGTTAGGTGGTTGTCCCGGGGTAAAGTCCTGACGCGGCTTTTTGAACTTCAACACGAGGTAGCCCTTTTTTTGGAAAAGCATCCTTTTAAAAATCTTGGGTCCAGGATTCATGATTTTGAATGGTTACAAAACCTTACATACCTGAGTGACATTTTCCACCTGATTAATAAACTCAATCTTTCACTTCAAAAAAAATTGTAACATTTTTCAAGTTGTCGACAAAATTGAATCCATGAAAAAAAAATTGAATTTGGCCAAACTGCATTAAAAAAGGACAGTCTGAAGTGTTCGAAACACTTCACGATTTCTTGTCACAAGCCAAGCTAAATTTAACAGTCGGTGATAAGATAATTGAGCACCTGGAAGGATTAAAATACTGGTTTGAAAAATATTTTTCAAAGCCGGAAATGGGAGATCGGTGGGTATCTAATCCTTTCAAAGAAAAGTATTTTGAACCGGCTTCATTGTCGATTCCTGAAAAGGAGAAGTTGCTAGAGCTCACATCAGATACCACTATGAAGAACCTCTTCATTGGTGGAATGGTGAACCTAGTCAGCTTTTGAACTCGTCGTGGTGACGAATACAGTGAACTTTCTAGAAAAGCCATAATGTTTTTGTTGCCATTTGCTAGCACGGAGCTTGTTGAACGGGCGTTTTCTTTGTATACTTATATAAAAAATAAATATAGAAGCAAATTAGACGCAGCTCCGGATTTGAGATTGTATTTATCCTCTCTTGAGCCTAATTTTTCCAAACTATGTAACTCAATTCATTTCCAAATATCACATTAATTTTTCATTTTTCCAATTTTTGTGTTAATTTGTTTGCTTAATTCAAAAATAAAAAACTATATAATGAAAAAATAGACCATTTATTTTAATTCAACATATATCTTTTTTGGAGAAATTTTCGGAATTTGTGATGNGAGGATTTGGGGTAGGAGGTATGCAGAAAGGAACCAGGCGAGCTGGGGGTATGCAGTCTGAAAAAGGTTGGGAACCACTGCTTTGATAGAAAAAAAAAATCAAGATGCATTCCAATTTTATTAGGGACAGTTTAAAAAAAAAATCATGAATATAGGTTTGGATGTGCAGATTTAGTAATTTTTTGTGTGTAAATAACCCTGTTAAATAAATGCCTGTTCATTTGGTGTGTATTTGACACAGTCTTGCACTAAGCTAGTTGTGTTCTAATAGCCCTAAGCCCTATTCAACACCAGTTTACTCATTTGCTGACCTTGACATTCCAAAAGCACTTGTCTCTTTGTTTGGTTCTTCCACACTCTCCCATCCCTATCATATACCACCAGCCTAATTTTACAAACAACTACCAAACAAACAGAGAGTACAATGAGTCATTCATCATTAGAAACAATACAAGGCAAAGAAATCCTTTTCCAAGGGTCTGGAAATTTTGACCATGAAAGTCATTTGAGCCTGAGCTTTAGTATTAATTTAAAGCTCAGCTCAAAGCTATAAATCTGAGTACACATACTTGCAGAGCTCTAGCATATAAACTAAACCTTGTACTTCAAATAAATTGACAGAATAGGTTTCCATTCGTTCTGAATTCTGAACTACTGATCAAAATTGGGTTCAAAAATAGCTAGAGTAGTAATAATAAAACCTTAGGAGCCTCCAATGTGTTTATATTAAAGGGTTGTTGTAAGGTTAGTTCAAAGATTAATTCTAAAACTTATTAAATTCTGAATCTGCTAGATGGTTACCACACTGGATACCCTAAAGAAGTTGACAAACTCATTTTGTCTCGAGTTAGGGAGTGTGAGGAAAAACCCAAGTCTATTTCAATCCCTGACACAACAATAAAAATGTGTTTCACTAACATCACCTTTTTTTAAAACAAATTAGGAGAGATAGACAGCACACTTACCTAAATGATAATGTAGTAGAAATTGTTTACACAAAACACCAAAAATCATATTTTTAAGGACAGGCTTTCCCTGCTATTGACACCATATTCAGGTTAAGAGAGTTGACTAATCAAGTGACTGTGTTTCTGGCGATCTTTCCTACTTCAAACTATGATTTAGCTTAGTGCTGTATTCAAGTAACCTTTTTAAAACAAAAGAAACACTAAATAATAAAAATTTCATAAGCTGAAAACTATTTAATATTCTCATATAAAAAAGATTATTTTGTAAGCGCGTGCAAAGCTTTGGAAATCTAAAAGTCAACACCCTAAAAATATTTCACTACTTTTGAAAAAAAAAAAAACCTTTGATCTGATTTAGAAAGTCAAATGTTTGTGTTAAGACATATATTTTTTTGCAGAGTTTGATTTTCATGTAAGAAAAATCCCACACCCTTGCATGCACACACATATATTTATGTGGCTATATTTATAATATAAACAATTGAAAGTTTACCAAAACTAATCTTTTCCTTTCTTCAAATTTTTCAAGTTTTGCATGTGAGAATATGATCTTTGCACACCCCTACTCTTTAGTGATAATTATCATAGGATCTTAAATATGTTGTGTATATATTTACAATGTACACATAGACAAAAGCTAAAAATACATAACCTACAAAATATATTAAACATGAACAAGTTGTAACTTTACAAAGTATAACAGATTATTTTGACAAACTAGTAAAAGCCAATGTTCAACAAGTTAATGCACCACATAGGGGTGTGTGAATATAGCTTTTTCAATTCAAAGCAAACTCGAATCAAATATATTAAATATTCTCTGCGCAAAATCAAAGGGTTAATATTTTTTGCTGTTTTATGATTGAAAAAATGATACATTATGGCTATTTATATAACTCTATGAACTAAAGTTACTTGGAAAATGTTTAGTTTCCCATTTTTTTGTAGTATTTCATAAACTAAGTAATGATCACAACTTACAATTAAATTACTTCATGTTTTTTCCACACAAATATTGTTTTGTAATGTATACAAATGCTCAGAGTAAGATTAAATGATCATAAATGGAATATTTAAGCTCTCAATATTTTTATTGGTGAAGCTTTGTATTTGTTAAAGCTGGAACTTTTTGTTGAAGTTGGCATTTGTTTCAAAGCCAAGTCTAAGTTTCAAAGCTTCGCACACCCCTACACCACATCAATGATAATAACAAGTAATTCAAATCAAATATAATAAACTGTAATTTTAAATAACATTGACACCAACGCAAACAAATGCACAAGAGCACTTTTTTCATAATTTTTTTTACAACAGGTACATCTTAACTTTTAAAAAAAAAGTTGCATTTAGTACAGCAATTAACACACACACTTTGAATGAATAAATTAACAGGGAATCATATCTAGTGAAATAATATGCTTTATGATTCTCTCGAACCTATGACTAAAGAAGCTGATTTAACTTTTAGAAAATGATTGAAATTATTTTATTTGTTAATTTTCAACAAAAATATTTACTATTCAAGGATTTTTTTAAAAACAAAAACATGGCAAATAAATTAAAACAAAAACATACGAGGATTAAAACTGGTTTCTAAAATTCAGATTGATGGACTAGTTTTCTTTAAATGTACTGGATGTAGATGTTTTATTTTTATCATGTTAGTAATAAACAAAACATTTTCAAAAAATTACTTTAAATATAAAACACCACTGGTGTTTTAATGGAGCTGATTATAAGTATAACCAAAAGATGAAACAATGATCAGCTTGATATATATTTGGAAGATAAAAAAAAATATTTGGTACATTATGTCTAAGGCTCTTTTTTTTTCTTATGAAAGGAACACCAATCACAAGCATATTAATTATTTGAAATAGATTGAACCTGAAAAAGTTGATAATTTTAAAATCAACAAATTGTCAAGTTGGCAGGTAATAAATCACATTCTGATCACAGTTGAAAACTACAACCTTTTGTCTTAACCATTGATTTGAAAACTCTACTACAAAAAAAATTTGTAAAAGCTCCACAAAATAAAATACTCTATGTCACTGTTTTAACGTTCACTGATTGCGAATGTGAAATTAACTTGTGTGATATTAGGCTTGGACCAATGATATTTTACAGTATATCACATGCCATCCACAAAATTCTGAGAATTTTAGGAACATTTAAGTCATCAGGGCAATGTGGTACTAATCAACTTCTACAAAGGAAATATCAGTAGTCAACTATTTCACATAATGATTAAAAATATATTCAAAGGTTACAAGCAATTTTTTATTAAATATTTAAATACAAAAATAAGAAGTTTTCCTATAAAAAGTATAATATTCTCCATTCTATTAATTTTAATGGTTGATAAATTTAGATCTTAAATTTGTTCCTTGTTTTAACAAAGAGCCTTTTATATATATATATATATATATATTGTTATTGATACAAAAATAAATTTCATTTATTAAACAATCATTTTATTTTATGAATAACATTAACACATAAAATGAAATAAACTACTTTTAATTAAGGATTTTAAATTTGCACTTTTTATAGAATTAAAAATGAGCCATCAAGTAAAGTATAGTCCGCTAGATAGTTTCCTCAAAAACATGTGATTACATTTTATTTCCCTCAGCCATGTAAAGGCAACAATACTAACAATGACCAGTTGAGGTTTACATATACAAATAAAGGATACTTTTAAAGTATTATTGGAGAGAATAGACTGTTTAAGTTGTGTGTTAGCAAAATAGTAAATACAAGTAAAAAAAAACCTTTTTAACAATGATAGTGAAGACACTATTTCATTTTTTCAATGTGTGTAATGTTCCTTCCTAATGGCACTTTTCTTTGATTGCATGTTGATAGAATAGTTATCGATTTAAAAATAAAAATACAATCACTGAAATTGGAAAATTTGTTTTTTAGAATGTGTCAAATTAAAATTTTCCAGCTCATGAAATATAATTTTCCATTAAAAAAATATGAAAAACTTACTCTCTTAGTTTTCATTTAAGATCTGCATGTTAATTATCTATGAACATGTGAAATAATAATTTAACACATTCCTTTGAATCAATTTAGTGGTTTTTTTTTTGCCTTTGATTTAAACATACAATTTAAAGGACTGCTGATAACAATTACAGTGGCCAAAAGTTACAAAATTTCTGAAAATTTTATGTGGGTTAAATTTCTAATATTTGATACCAAACACTTGGGCATAAAATCTCAATACTATAACATTTTTGACTTGGGTCACCTTTACCATTAAGCCAGCGGTATCAGAAACATTGCCAAATCCCACTAAAGGTTACTAAACAGCAATAATCAAACTGAAGTGGTTCAACCAATGATTCTCATACCTTACAGTTCCTCCAAAGGTCCAATAGGTGCGCCACTCTTCACTTTCTCCAACACCCTGTTCACAAACTCTGTCGTGTGACCCGCAATCTTGACTTCTAGCAAACAAAGGCACAATTTTATGCAAGGAGGAATACGTAAAACCACCAAATTAATCTATTTGCTGTTTACTTTTACTAGTTAACCGTTTTAGCATCAACGTGCCCTTTAATTTATATCTGGATTAATTTGCAATATTTAATATAACAATAAAACTTAACTAGACCTAATTGTCTTGAATAGTCCTATTTATAAATAAATGATATATAAAATAAAACTATGACTAACCAAACATTAATTTTCTTTTTGAACAAAGACCACATTATAGAGGATGATGCACACCTTACATAGTATGGAATGCTAGAATAAAACATAAACTAGGATTAAGCTGGTAAGAAATTTGCAGATCATGCAGACACCCAATCATTCGTTTTAGATCATGCCAATAATTGTATTTGTTTTTTATTCCAATAATAATGAATCTGCAATTACAGTACATTAATTTTTTTAATCAAAGTAAAACTTTTTTAATTCAATAAATTAATTATCAAATTTTAAAATCATTGTAAGTAATGTGAATAAAAATTAAACTTAAGAAATGTCAAGTCATCTCTCATTTCTTGTTTGTGATTTTAATGTTTGAATAAAGAATATAAAAATCCTTAGAATTAGTTTCTATACTAAGAGTAAAGTAAACTAATGAGGAATTAAGTATAGTGTAAAAGCATTGAATACTAAGACAGTTGACTCTTCTAGTACAAAAAAAAACTCCCTTTGAGTAGCGCTTTCTGTTTGGATTTAGGTTAAATATATTGTCTGTAATGGCACACAGCTCAAAATTTCTAGCAATAGTTTATTCGTTGTTGGGTGACTTCAATATGAAATAGAAAGAATGCTGTCAACAACTTAACTGGATTACAAATAAATTAAATTTATATTTGGTTACTATACAATAATTCATTAACTTCACTAAGTTCAGATAAAAACACATTTTAATATTAAAGTAAGGATTTACTAGTAACTCAATTTACCTGTAATATAAACATCTTGTTGTATATCAAAGTTTACTAGTTTAGAAATGATGTAATAGTTGAAAAACATTTGAAGTGCTAACTTTGAAAAGTCAGTTTGTTTATGATGTAGTTCCACCATAAACTTTAAAGCTAATTACTAATCAGTAAACTATTAAACCTAGTAAAAAAATCATTATTATTATTATGTGAGCAATTAAGAATCCTAGATACAACTAAGGTTGAATCAACTATGCTATCAATAATAAATTGTTGTAACAAACAGTTATGTGCATTTGTGTCATATGAAAATGCGTGAAAGAAATTCAACCTATGCTATAGAATCGCCAACTTTCCTTAAACACAGATTTTCAATGCAGGATATATGTTTCTTAAATTAATAAAATAAATGTTTAGTTATATTGTAAAGTGGTCGGGGAGGGGGGGTGGGGAGGTTCGGCTCTTAGCTCTCGACCATTTCATCTATAATATATTTGTTCATTTACTAATATTCTTGAAATACATAAATTCATTGTTCAGGCTTGCAAATGCCCAGCAGTTATAATATCCAAGAATATTTTAACAGTTTATATTACATTCTACTAAATTCTCCCCCCTCGAGTTTATTAAAAATTATATTTTCATTGTGAGTGTACTGAGAATACTATCATACTTATATTATTATTATTATTATTAGCACCGCGTCTTACTACCCGTTCGGGTTATACACACTTACGCTAATGTGTAATGGTAGGGTGATTGTGAGATGAAATGAAGGACCTACAGTTTAGCGAGGAATCCGAACCATGGTGGCGGCCTGGCATTCCACACATTCACAAGATATCTTGTCAGAGGTGTAGGAAGGGTTTGGAAATCAGATAAATCTGTGCCAGGACCGAGGATTGAACCCTAGCACAGAAGTCTGACACCTTACCCCTAGACCACCAGGTCCCCATCATACTTATTATATATTATGTATTGCTATCTAACCAGTTAGGCCTATTGTGATCTAATTAACCTTAAGTATCTACTGTGTTCATCTATTATAGGCCTAATTTAATCTATAGTTATCATTACCAAATTGTTCAGCTAAAATACTTAATTATAACAAATTGTGGGGTTTTATGCTGATTTTAAGTAGCCCAAGCCATAATCAAAGTTGTAAGCAACATAATTATATTCTAAATTTCAAATCTTTAACTTCATTTTTAGGTCTTTAACTTTTAAATTTAGTATTTTTCATTCTTAAATAGTAGGGGTCTGCGAGATTAAGTTTTTTCTTCCAAGTTGAACTCAAGTCGAGTATTTCTAAAAGTTCCCGAGTTCGAGTCAAGTTCGAGTATATTCATAACTTTAAAATGTTAAGAGTATATATTTGTTTATTTTAAATGTAAATATCTCATCTTTAAAATTTGAGATTTAAAAAATATACTGAAACAAATGTTTTTTAAATATTAATGACACTAATTTTTTAGATATAAATACTTTTGGGAAAAAAGTTAAATGAAAATATTGGTTTTTAAATTAGAAATAATACTTAAAAAACAGAGTTGAAAAATAAGTGCAACATTCAGGTAAAAATATAGGGCCTAATAAAAAGAATAATTGAAATGGTTTCAACACTCATGTCTTTAAGGACATTAAAATTACACTAACAATTTTTTTTAATACGAATAATTGCATGATTGCTTGGAAATGTACAGTAATATAGTATAGAGACACTACACAATAATGTAAAGTAAATAATATTGAAGGAAGCCAACCTGAAAGGATAGTTAGGTAGGTTAGGCCTAGATAGGAAGAAACACATTCCTCTCTTCATTTCTTCTTAAACTTTTACACTTCTCACTTCTTCAAAACTTCACAGTTGCACATAATTTTTAATTTTCGGAAATATTCCTTTTTCATTAATGTCTCCTCATATGAGAAAAATAAATATTTCCAAAAATTCAAAACAATGTGCAACTGAGAAAGTTTAAAGAAGTGGGAAGTGTAAAAAGAAATAGAGAAGTGTGTATGTTTATATCTAGGCCTAACCTAACTATCCTTTGAGGTTGCCTTCCCTCACTATCATTTTATATTATTGTAGCGTGAATTACATTGTCTTACCCGCCTCGGTGGCGTAGTTGGCTAACGCGCTTGTCGACTGCTGAGGACGGGGAGATCGAGGTTCGAATCTCGGTCGGGTGAACTGGGGGTGGTTTTTCCTACATGGTTTTCCACTCTCCCTCCACGCAAATGCGGGTTCACTTCCTCTAATTCAACCTTCCCAATTCCTAATCAAATAGCGCAATTAGTACTTAAAGCGTATAACCCAAACGGGTAGTAAGACGAGGTGCTAAATATTATTATTATTATTATTATTACATTGTCTTGATAAAAAGTTAATAAAAACGATGTTGTAATAAGCTAATATTTCCTAAAAATATGCCTCAGTAACTTAATTTACCCTATAAGAAAACTAAGAATCATAAACAGTTAGTAATTTTAAGTGTTTCCTTTACTATTCCTTAATCTAAACATGCATGATCACGCCTTCTGTTCCATTTTCATTCCTTTATGCGCAGTTGCACATGTGTGTTGTACAGGCTCTCACTAGACATTATTTTATTGAGAAATGTATTCAATATAATTTTTAATGCTTATACAAGTTGATTCTCATGCTTTAAAATTAAAAATATTCTAAAATAATTTTTCTAGCAAACAATATGAAATAGTAAATGTTTTATTTAATATAAATGTGGTAAGTTTGGTAAAATATGTATTTCAATAAGTAAGATCAACATTGATTTTAGACAGGTTAACCAACATAATTCTATAACTAAGTAGTAACTAAACTAAGCTAGTTTTGTAGTTAAACGTATTAATTAGTGCGAGTTTTAGATATCTTAAATTTGAAAACATTAAAAATAGTATATTCTGGATATTGCATTTTTAACTAAACAGAAATTCTTATTTTAGAACGGTACCAGGTAAAAATAGTAAAAAAAAAATCATCCAATTATTTAATAATCTATTTAGCTATTTTTATTTTCATTGCTTTGTCATGGCAATACAAGTAAACAACTTCAATCAAGGATAATTCAAAATGGATGACAATATTGAATTAATTTACCCGTCGAAAATAGTTTTAAAGATCTATTACGTTATTAATGTGAAAATTGATACTAATTTTAACAATTTGTTAGGTAACCAAATGATTTATAAGTGGAAATGGTGATACTATCTCAATTAAATAGACTATGCTTAGTATTGCATTATAAAAATGTATTAAGTACATTAAGTGATAGCTCAAAAATGACAAGCCTACAAAACTTTTGATCTCAATCTCAAGCTAAAATGATGAGCTCGATTTAAAGCTTGATGCAAAGCTCAAAATCCAAGTACTCGCACAGCCCTTTTAAAAAGCCATCGTTTGAATATAGCTTCATCTAAATTTATTACTTTTACTTTAAAGAATCGAGCTTGTTTTATCTTATTTCTACCCGAAAGCTGTGGTCTTTTTTGAGATGCATGTGTGGCTTCACAGTGTAAAGGGGAGGATTGTTGAAAAAGCACCAGCCGATCAGTGCTTAGTTTTTGTTTTCTTATCTTGTTATGAAGCTTTGGATTGACAAACTTCCCAAGTAACACATTAGTTGGCAGAACATGCTAATCTTTTTTAGTCAAGTTTACAATCATTTTGGGGCAATGGAGAGGGTATGGAGAAAAAGGGGTCCACCGTGGTGAGTTAAATAACAATATATATAATTTGTTTCAAGCGTGATTGACATTGTATAACATTATAAAAAGGTTAGTGCAACATCCTTTTATTAGTTTCAACTGTTACCTTTATTACTAGAGTGCAAATTGTAACTAAATGGTGGTTCGTGGATCCACTGTGGTGTACCTGTTTTGTTGATGATGCATCCATAGCTCACTTAAGACTATGGCGTGCTTCTCTTGGATTGAAGATTCTTTCGACCATATAAATATTGCACTCGCGTGATCAACTCATTGGTCCTTTTTTTTGTTCTGCTACCATTTTGTATATCACTCCAGATAACATGGAATTATTTCTTCAATAAAACGCCAGTTTCCAAGTACATTGAATTTATTGCTATCCAAACAATAGAGTAATTGGCACTAATTTTTACCACCAGTATTGTGGAGTGTTAATTCACCCTCTTCCCCTAAAACATAACATTGGTAACTGATCTCTCTTAACAATTCAAGTTGTCTGACGTCACTCATCACCAAACTACCCCTTCCCGCAGGAGAAAACCTTCCTCGAGCCAACAAAGCGTTCTTGCAGAGGTTTAGGGGAACAACAAGCGTACGACGTCTCTGAGGGGTGAGGTGGAGTTGACACACATGTTTCCATCTAAATGTTCTTTTATTCTTTACAGTCTTTCTTTTGTATTTTTTGGTTCACTCTTTTAAGAAATTGTGTTGCGCGTTTCACACTACCTCCTGATGAATTCATATGGAATGAAACATATTATGTCAAAGGATTGGATGGTAACGATCGATTTTCTTCAAGAGGCAGCAATTACCTTTTAGTCCAATGACAGAAATATAAAGTGTTAATTGTATTGTTCTTTTAATTTAAAAAAACATATTTTGTTTTTTCCTTTTATATGTTTCTATCTGCCTTCTTTCAAATATTATAATAATGTATTAAATATATTTAATACCTAGTAACGGTTATTATAATCACATCAAGTTAGGTTGAAAGAGTAAAATTTTTTCAACAAATTTTATTGGCACTTAATCCAGTTAATATAGAGAATAAAAACCAAATCACTGGTCATGACTGATGAGCTGAAAATGCTTGGTTGTTTCTCAGTGTGAATCACAGTAAGTTAATTTTATGCACTGTTACAGTAATAAGTGTTTTTATCAGAGTTGGGTTGAATCCACAATTTTGTGAATCCAAATCTCCAATTTACCTTTGAATCCCAAATCTCAGGAAAAATTGTTGACATAAGAGGAAATATAAATATAATAGAATAATAGAAAATACAAAAAGTAACAAAATGTTAACATTCTTTCTTATAATCCATTCAATATAATGTTCATAGATTCAGTTAAGTGTTAAATTACTGGAATGGGGCCTGGTTAAGTTCATCCTATAATTATAATTGGTTCTGACCCACCAATAAGCAGTATTAGAGTTTTAAAACAAATTTCACTTGACAATTTGGGTGGGGGGGGGGAGGAGGGGAAGGGGGGTTGAGTCTCAAATCAGAAATTTTCTCAAATCCTCAAATATCCGCAAGGATTCGAGGGATTCGTGAATTCTAGGGTCTTTAGAGTTCAAAAGAGTTTAGGACTTGAGAGACTAAATCCTAATATTTTTAATATTGCCAAAAACCCTTGAGTGTTGGCAGCTTTGTTAAAAGGACTCTACAGACAATCCCTAATTACATTATGCTGGTTGTCTGCTACAATATAGCTAATGTAACAGGAAACTTACTGCTGCCTGACTTGTAGGCCTTCTCAATGCGTCTATTAAGCTCTTGGTGGTCTGGCTCATCCGTGGTGAACTTGGCCACCAATACCTGCTTGATCTGGAAGATTCCATTGTTAAGACGCCCTGGACAAATACACATATAATAAGGATCAGCCTTTAAATACAAATAAAGATTGTGTTGTGAGCAAATGAACAATTTATATATCATGTTTAAGAACAATAATTTTAGACTTTTACAATGCAGCCAACATTTTATTGAAAGTATATGATATTCATTTCCTAGACACAAAATTAAAACAACAGACAATTAAACAAACTTATCACAAAACAACTAGTAAATAAGTGTTGAGCATTAGTGCTTAAAATTAAAATACACAAGTGAAGAAAGCATTTATTTAGTTTTAGACTTATGATTAAGGGGCAGATTTATAGCAATAAAAATGCATAAAGAGGCAGGCAAATAGGCACCAAAAATAACAAAAAGTCACATAAAAATACTCAATATAATCTCTTTTATTTATTCCTATATTCTAGCATACATTTTCCATGAACACATGTTATTTACTATTGCAGTTAATTACAAAATACTTCTCTCAAGGTTTTCATGTGTAAATTTAGTTCTGTTGTCTGACAATTTTTTTATATTGTGGAAAGTTTCTCTCAACATCACATGGAATCATTGGGAAAAACCTCAGACAAACTAGCTCAGCTGATTTAAGCTCACCAACAGGTAAGGATAAGAATATCCTTCCTAAGATGTCTGCAATATTTGCCATCACTGCCAGCTAAACTTCTGTCGCAATACTCAGAGAAGTTTGTTGACAAAAATTGTTCCAGCTGAGCCAGAATCCTGCTTCAGAATTACGCTCAAAGCTTTCACAAGGGATAAGTCGCTTCTTTCTACATCTGTGATCGCTCAAGGGAAGATTCCCAAAATTCATTGACTAAATAATGAAATTATATATGATTTATCCTCAGTTATTTTTGATTTATTTCAATAAACTACAATGACTCTCCTACCTCTGAAATGTAAATAAATAATAGTAAATGAATACGCACATCTATCCAACAGCAATATTAATAAAAGTCACAACCACTGACTGAAATGGCACTATTGTGAGACAGAAGATCTTCATCGCCAGTCTTTGATATCTGAATCTATTAGACCACTGGACTCAGGGATTGTTTCTAACTACTACAAACATCCACGTAGATTAGACTGTCATTTTCAAATGGCAAGGGCACCAACTGGTGAAACACAATGGAATACCACTTGTCTATGAGGCGCCATTGGATGAGTAAATGCAAGAACATACTTTCTGGACATAGAAAGTATTGGTATTCAAGGAATTTCCAAAATAGTTTTCCAGTAGTTAGCAAGGCAAAAGGTACTTTGGGGCTCTCTTTGTACAATAGACATTGATATACGAAATTGGCATCTATCTATAGACAATATAAAATTATCCCATAAATCATCATCACTATAATCACCTTAAAAACTTATACCTCAAAAAATTCTGTTTTATATTTAAATAAAAAAGGCATTCAGAGCAAAATTCACCCCCTACTTATGATTAACAATTCTACTCTCACCTATAGTTGGTCTAAACTTGCAAAAGAATGTATAACCGGTGTTCAGTTTTACAAAAAAAAAATTATACTTGGCAGACATGTCTTCAAAAATATATTGCAATAGATACAAAAAGTTGACTTGCAATGACAAAAAAACTTAAGATGTATACAAAATGTTAATCAAAATGCCAACACTCATAAAATAGTAAAAGTTAGTTCACATATAGGACAAATGTCCACATCAAAAAAGTACTTTTGAAATAAACTGCCCCAATAAGTTACACAACAAAATAGGCAGCCAGCTGACATTTAAGCAAGAAATAAAAGGTTATGATTCAAACAGCATGAACAAATTATATCACTCCTTATTGGCTGTATGCATTGTGTAAATGGCCATATTGCATTGCATCTTACTAGCCATTTGAGTTATATGCCAACAATAAATGTTAAGTTTGACACATAAAGGCACAACATGAACAGGAAAATGATATGTTTACATTATATTTTCTATGAGATCTTTTCAAATCACGTCAATTGCGAGATTATTAAAAACCCGTAGAAAACAGAGGCATAATCTATGTTGTTAATATACCAGTGTGTAGGAACTTATGAAAATCTGTATATGATGGATTCTCTGTATCAATAAAAAATGTACAATTCTTGCTAGCAGAGTGATATTTGTATCTTTTTTTCAGACTTCTGTCAATTATAATGCAACTTATATTTGTTTTTAACACCAATTTTGAAAGTCACATAACAAAAAAGGTTAAAATTAGGGATGGGTCGAGTCCCATATTTCTCGAATCTGAATCAAAAATTTTCTTTCGAATCTTTGATCTAAATAATTTGAATCCTCAAATCTTCAAAAACACATTTTTTAATAAAAGTCAAAAAACAGGAAAATCCTTTTTTTATATATTTACAAACAAATTAGACATAAATAAAATGGTAAAGTTAGAACATGTATTGTTTGACTTTAAGAAGTGACTGTTAAATAAAGAAAGCTATTTAGTGTTTTATTTCAATATTCACTTAAGCCTAGTTATCTGATTCTGAAAATATTTTAACAATTGTATAAATTAATTTACCATTCAATTGAAACTAATTGGCCTTGAGTGAGTAAATAAATATACATATTTTTTAGATCTCTAACTAAGCAACTATTAATTTTCGTAATATTTAGTAAGATTCAATTGGCCCACAAAGTTCTATAAAGTTATACTTCAACCAGAGGCCTAACATTTAAAATGTTTAATAAGGTTTTCAAATGCAAAAATGTACAATCTATCCTATTCATCTTTTATTCATTTGCAAGTTTTTATTTATAAAAATAAGCATCTTCACACAGTCAAGGCGGTTCCTTTTCTTGTCATAAATAAGCCTAGCTGTACTGAAAAGCCTCTCAGAAAACACAGTGGCTGTTTGTGTTGATAAATATTTTTTTAGCTAGTTTGACCAAAATAGAAAATTTGGAAGAATTAATTTTCAAAAAGTCAGCATCTGGATCTAAAAGTCCTTCACACATATATTCCTCAACTTTGTCTTTTATTGAGAGATACTTAATGAGGTCTTGTCTTTTAGTCATTAATTTATTATAAAATGACCACATTTCACTATATGTATCTTGTGCCAATCCTTTTGTCAAGGTAGCCTGAAATAAGGAAAACATATGTGTGTAGATAATTAACATTATTGTGTTGTGTTGCGCTACAGTAAAAAAAATATATATATAAAAGTCTACTTACTGGATCATCAATTGTCTCTGCTTTGCTATCAATAAACCCATCAGCTTCCAGAATCAGCAAAATTTAATTCCCTTTAAACTTTACTCAAAAAGTGTTATGATCAAATGAACTGTTAAAACATAAGAGCCAATAGGGGAAACAAATGGCGACCAGTAGTTTTTTTCTTATTATATCTAAAAACTTCCACAAACAAATCAAAACTAGCACGAGATAATAACGAAACTACAATTCCCGCTGAAATATAGACATTCTTACAGTAAAATACTGGACAGGTGTTTTCAATTTTTATCCGCCGTTTAGAGATTTTTATGCATAAGTGTCTCTAGCAGAGTTAATGAGAAAGTCAATTATTGGGAAGTTGTTTCAACATACGAGCCAATGTTATTTTGCTGGGGAAATTTAAACTATCTATTCTAAAGAAGAATCTGATATTCAGAGGTGTATGTTAAGGTTGTTTCACTGTATTAGCAATGTTATGATGTGAACTAATATTTGATCAAGTGGGACATTAATGTTCTAAAGTGTGATTTGTGGTATTTGAAAACTTCGTAGAAATTTTAACATGAATGCATTGACAAGTGGTATAGCGGTACAAATGTATTTTATACGATCAGACATATTTCTACCGATACTTACTGTGTTCGTGCTCCAAGCCATCAAGTTTGATCTTGTTAGCCTCATGTTGAGCTTTCTTCTTCAAACGGCATGCTCTGAAAATATAATTATAGCAATTAGATTTGGGTCTGTTATCTCAAATCTAAATCTTTCTGCCTACCAATCTTGAATGTGAAACTTGGAAACCATGTTATACATGAGTTAAGGATTTGAGGATTTCAATAAGCATCAATATTTGAGCCCATTTATAACAGGAAAGATTTGAATTCTTTGTAAACTTTTAATACCCTCATGGTTAAAAAAAATACTTTTAATAAATATGCTTGGCTAAGTTAGGAATTCAAAAGCAACTTTGAACAATTTTACAAAAATAACACAACAATTAACAGTTGTATAAGATATAGCAAACATTTTAATCCAAATTTAATATTGAGGTGACATTTAAAATGAAAGACTTATTTTTCATCTATAACATTATGTGTTTGTTTAGTTTAGTAATTTATTTGGAAAATTATTTTATGCTTTCTAAACTTTTGTAATTTTAAATATGCAGAAGATTTCAAATATAACTGTTATCGATTATACATTTGAATATAAAACTCTTTGTACTTAATAGGAATTATAAGAAAATTAAGCAATGTTAAATTGCTTTAGTAGTTAAATAATTTCCAGAAGCATTTTGACTAGAATGTATTTTATCCATTATATTTCTCTTAGTTTAGCAAATGATTTTTAGTAAAATTATGTTTAAGTAGGCCTCTGTGAATTTGGTTAAAAGCAGGTAAAATATCTTACAACTTTTTGTTTACATATTATGGATAAAAACTTTTACTAATATAACCAACCCAGATCATTAATAGCTTAGCTTATCCTATAGGAAAGGGAAGATAATTTATAGGAAATGCATTTATATTAACCTGGAGGAAGAATGGGAGGATCAGTGACCAATTCCACGTAGAATAACTCTCCCCAACCAATACACCATGCCAATATTTGAACTGTTCGTAAACTCAGTAATGGGGCAGAATGGCTTTGCATATGTTGTAGTTTATTAATCTTGCTTGACATCAATTTCTCAGAAATGCAGGAACACAATTCCAAGAAAAAATCATTAATATTAATTGTTGCCCCAATATTCATTTTTTGCGGTGATTTTGAAAACCAATAAAATTAAAATAAATTGTTTGTATGTGTACTTGAATTTTGATTTATGATGTGCACTTAACTCTAATTTTTATCCATCTTGATAGGATTATTGTAGATATTTATGAGCAACACATCCATGTAGGGTGTATAACAATTTTGTTCTCATTATAACTATTATTATTATTACCTGTTCGGGTTACACACACGCTAATGTGTAATGGTAGGATGATCGTGAGATGAAATGGAGGACCTACAGTTTAACCTGGAATCCGAACCACAGCGGAGGCCTGGCATTTCGCACATTTACAAGTTGTGATTAATATGTCTTGTCAAGAGGTGAAGGAAGGGTTTGGCAGTTAGATAATCTATGCCGGGACAGAGGATTGAACCTCGGACACCCAGCACAGACGTCTTGACATCTTACCCCCAGACCACCAAAATTTGTTATAATATCTCTCTCTATATGTATCTGTTTAACTTTCTCTTTCTCTCTAGCTCTCTCTCTCTTTGTGTGTATGTTTGTGTGTGTATGTGTGTGTCTCACATCATAGCTTCACATGAGTCTACAGATAAGAGCAAGGCAATGATGAATAGGTAGCCTTGCACTTACCTTGAAGCCAGCTTGTTTTTCTCCTTCCTGGTCTTGGGTCGGACGTTGAATGGCAACTCACTCACTGGAGTCATGTCGTTTATGATGCGCCCAAGTTTGTCAAGCTCTCTTCCAATGCTGCACAGCTTGCGAGGATTCGGAGTCAGATCATTCCCGTCACCTTTCCTCGCCTTGCCGCTGTAAAAGAAGCAAAGAGTTATACACATACTCTCCAATTCTAATAATTAACCAATATGTCCCAAGATAAATATTAACATTAGTAGCCTCCACCGGTGGGCACACGGACTAAAGTGTAAACTGTATCTGGTTTGCTAGTGACGGGGAGTTTAGGGTACAGATCCCAGGCAGATGTACTGAGGAGGTTGTTTCTAAATGATTTAACAGCCTCCCTTCACCTATATACAAGTAAATATTTTCTACATTCTACCTGATCTAGCCTTATCCGAATGGTGTAGTTATAAAAATAGCTTTGACAAGTAGTGATATAGAACAGCAAAAAATACTCATAAAAGGGTAAATATTCAGTATTTTTTAATGTTGTTGTTGGTCCTATATTCAAGGTAATTTGGTAGTCTTTCTACTGGTCAAAAAGTCTTTAGTTTTATTCCCAGTAGAGCTGAACAATTTATAATTACTGTACGAATTCAGGGCTTTCCCTTTCATAGAGATGAAATGATGGATGGAGATGGGCATTATATTTGTTCTGGAGTTAAATTAATTTGCAAATCATGTACTGAGACTTACAGGTTGACCTAAGTCCATGACTCACAGACTAGCTTAATTTAATAAATATAGCACACAGTTTTATGGCTGTTAATGTATTACTGTGGTTGGAGAAGCTCCAATTACGCTAATAATAAATTTTTAAGCCATGCTGGTAATCAAGCCACAACCCTTAACTGAGTAAACAGACACCACTAAGGTGTTGGACAAGTAGACTAATTTCAGAGTTAGTGTTATTTTAGAGGCAAAATTTGGGTTAAAAAAAAGACAGGCATTCCGTTATTTGACCAAGAGGTGACATCAGTGAACGAGTAGAGCTCTAGTGGTGAGTTAGGGCTGGACCAGTGTTCCTCAATTTGGAATGCTGCTGCACAAAATAAGTTTAAAACATAAAGTTAACGTTCCTTATCTGAAGTTTTAGTAGATCCCATCTCCTTAGTGTAATAGATGACTAAGTCATCTAAGCTTCAGATTAGGCCTACAAATTGTTCTTAAGGTTTGTAATATTGTTTGCTACTTGTAACAATCAGGTTTAAAACGTTGCTAGTCCTGATAAGAATACTTACACAATCAAGAGATTAGATGTTGTTAAATACAAACAATATATCACCTCAGAGGGTATATAAGCGCGGGAGACCTCTGCCTCAGGATTCAGTCGGAGAGCGAGAAGGACACAACAACGACATCTTTAGTGCAGAGGTATCAACCATGACTAAAATAGCCAAGTCGCCACCCAGTTTGGAGAACATACGACAAGGATACAGAGAAGCAGGGATCCCCCTGCTGATCATGAAAGATGTCATTTGGGCTCTGTTAGAACAAGATCCATGGTTCCACAAGTGAAACCAGTTCTAGACACAATCATCAGTGAGGCATGGGACGAACACCTCCCATCGATCACGGAGCTCAGCACTTGGGTTAAAACCGCTAAGGAAACACCACCACAGACTCCCCCACAGCAGGCGGTTTTGCTGGCAGCTTTAATATAAAAACTAGGGATATATATCATGGAAGATGAGGAGGAAGAACTCCCTGGCATCCCCGAAAAACCAGCAAGCCAACCACTCACTGAAACTCGAGACTCCGCAAACCCCACGGACATCCTAGACAAACCAGCAGATGAGGAACTAGCATTGCCTTGTCCCATCATGAAGGAAAGTGTCCCGATAGTGTGGGGCTCAGAAGGTCCACATTTTGCTAACATATAGGAATGCAACTATCACTTTGTGGGAGTGAGACCACTGAAGCCGATACAACTATGGGACAGAACATTGTTCCGGAACCTGAAGGAAGGATTCATCCTGCCCAGACCAACAGATGCCCCGCACCACTTCCAGACCACAAGATCATCCCTGACAATGACAGCAGTGATCAAGGACTGGCTCGACTGCGAGCTCATTGTAAAGGAAGAAGCCATCAACAGCTTCCCCTTATTCCTCATACCTAAGAAGAACAAAGGGCTAAGAGTAATACACGACTTCTCAGCTTGGACCCTGTACATCTTGACAACTAAATTCAGCTTAAAAACAGCAGAAGAGGCTCTTTGAGAGATCCCCAAGTACTTCTGGCACATTATAACAGACCTGCGCAGCAGCTTCTACCAGATTCCTATCGCCAAGGACACCTATAAGTTTGCGGGAATATACTACCATGGGACAAAGTACGGCTTCGCGCAGCTCCCCATGGGGCATGTGTTGGCGCCCTACAGACTAAAAAAAAACATGGAGGAGGCACCCACAGCAATAGAAGACTGGTTACCGGGAGTCGCTGCCATGCCTGGACAATTTCCTGTTTTACGCACAGAACCCAGGCATCCTGCTAGCAATCCCCATGGTGCTCACCAAAATGGGACACACGCTCAACATGGACAAGTTCATGCTCCAGCCTACCTGGAAGCTCAACTAATTGGGTTTTGAGATAGACACCACTACACAACAACCAACCATCACACCAGCCGCTGCAGCCAAAGCCCAACATCTCTGCCACCAGGTCCCCAACATATCACATAAGGACAGGGAACGCGTTGCGGGCTTCGTCGCCTGAATAGCGCACAACCTCCAATGGTCGTCCTACACCACCGCTCAGATCTACAGGGGCTCTGAGGCATGGGCTCTCCGATTCCTGAGAAATTAGCCACAAACGTGTGTATGGCACCCACTATCCAGGAGATTCAAGATGGTTTTCTCGGACGCAACACCCCATACCATGGCAAGGTTCACTCTCCTACCACCTGGGTTGGCTACATACAAGAGACTACAAGGATCAAGAGGGCTAAAATAGCAGCGGCTCTACTCACCTTAGCATGGATTCACCACAAGTACCATGACCATGGGATCTGTCTAGGAATGGACAATACTACAGTACTTCATTCACTACTCCCGAGAAAAGGCTGGTGCTTTCTACATCCGGACCTGAGAGCGCTCCACGCAAAGGTGCTTCATTGACTATGAGATATGGACATAAACGTCTTTTGGGTGCCATCGCAGTTCAACCCAGTAGACATTGCATCTAGACTAGAAATACGCGAGTTCGCCAGAAAAGAGACTATAGAGGCAGACCTTCTGGAGGACATTTACAAGATTGTATGGCTTGTATTTAATTGTATTATTCATGTATGTACTCCTGATTTCAAATAAAGAAATGGGCCTTCAGTCCGGGTCTCCCTCTCGCTCATCGGCGAGTCCTATAGGACCTTCCATGCTTATTTCCCGTCACCTCAAAGAGTATATAAACGCGATAGACCTCTGCCTCAGGACTCAGTCGGAGAGCGGGAGGGACCCAACAACATCTTACTAAATATCTAAGAGAGGATTGGTTTTGTCAGTACAGCTAAAGAAGCAGACACGTCCTGGAACCTCAATCGGAACCACCGTCAGAGCCCGGCTAGATAATCTCGACTTCGGACCCGGAGAGTACATCCCCAACAGGGACTCCAGTAAAATCTGACACAGAAACACGCTCCAGTTTCAAGTCCCCACCAAGGCTAGCAACGCCCGAGATCCTCTCGGTACCTGGCTCCGGGTATTTCACTTGATTAGCAAGTCAAGAACCACGAGCAGCCTATGCCAGACGACATCAGAGAGAAATAACAGACCAGAACATTACCGCCCAGCTACAGATGCTACAAGACCCCATGACAGCGATGGAGGAATGGTTCCGCCAGATCACCGACCAGTTTGGAGCAACGAGTTAAGGTGCCCAGACTTCAGGTGCTGGAGCTCAGAATCCTTCTACGGTGTAACTCCCACAGACATCCAATGCCTTGTCGGGGGAAGCAGCCTGGGCCTCCCTGGACACCGTCAACATGCCAACACTTGCCGCTACACAGGAATAAGCCCTGCACCTGGCCCTAGCAGCGAAGGCAAAATTCATGGATCTTTAGCCGAGACTTGACTCACACGAGACCCAATTCCTGGTAGGAATGATGGTTGGCTAACCCCAGCTCCCACTGAGAAGCCAGCAGACACTCGCCAGGATCATAGATTTTTTTTTAAATCTTTGTACTATTATTGTAATTAATATCACTTTTGTACTTTGTTTCTCAATAAAGAAATAGGCCTTTGGCTCAGGCCTCCCTCTCGCTTACCAGAGAGTCTTGTCGGGCCTTCCGTGCTTATTGAGGATAATCTCTTGGCAAATAATAAAGAAAATAATGAAGACAGTTCTGATAAATCAGGTGAACTTATCTATCATTGATTTAATCCTATATGAAGAAGAACCTGATAGACTTTCAGAAACTCTAGGAACTTCATCAGAGTCATCACCCCCTGAATCAGAACAAAACAGCTTTGAAACCTTGCTTCGTAAACAAATAAAATGGATAGAAGCTCCTAAAAGAACTAGAAGGAAAATAGATGTCCAATGTCCATGCTAGAGTTGTGACATCTGAAGAGTATCTAAGAGAAATATTTAAAAGAGGAAGAAATATGCAACCCTACCTCCAAACAAAATAAAACATCAAGATATAAAGAGGCAGAACTTGTTAAGAATCAAAATAGAGTTCTATAAATTAGTGACATCAGTGATTCACAAAAAAGGAAAGCAAGTGGTGATATTTGTAATGCTAATGAGTGGCATGCTTGAGGAAATGAATGAAAATGATTTTCAGGAACTTGATTTGCCTGAATCTTTTAATTATAATATTGATGAATATGTGCCTGCGCATTTCTCAGTAGGTAAAGGAAATTCAAAAAGTGTTGAACAAAAAAGACAATGAAGTTACGGGAATGAAATCAGTGGATGGTAATACTTTTAAAATGAAACCAATTAATGTTTCTTTGGTCCCTATTTCTAATATAATTGGAAACAAATTGAGAGCCCAACAAAACAACACAAAAAATGTACATAGTTAATTGAAAAGTCTTATGGAATTAATTCATCTTGACTAAATAAGCTATTTTTTTTAAATAAAAGTTATCGTTTTGAAGTTTAATATCCAAGAACAGTCAGTAGGGCCCCACTTTATAGTGTTTGGTTAATATAGCAGTTTCCAATTATAGGCATTCTTCACTACGTTTGGAGTTTGTCTTGCACTTATGACGATTTCCAATATGTCATTTGCACACTATTGTATGAGAGAGAGAAAGTTTGGGTATTTCTCTCTTTTACACACTTTTAATAATTGTTGTTGGCTAATTTTGAATGAATATGGGATCTATCAATGTATTTTAGTTAAATGAAATAAATGTGTTAGTAAAAGGTTTTAACATCATTAGTAAGTTCGAATCTCAGGAAAAGTGTCTTTAAATAAGTTGATATAGGCTATTATAGTAAAACTTCCTTCAGGCTAGTATTGAGAACACTCATTGGCAGCAGCTGAGTTACATAATGTCTTTGGCCACCATTTTATGTTGATAATTCAGTCTGTATACAATATTTGTGTATTAATCTTTTTAAATTCTATACATTACTAAAATTGAATGGTTATTTTTACTAGTTACAATGACTTCTAAGTGTAATAATAATAAAAAGCAGACCCATAAACCTCTTACTTTAAATACAATGCTAGAAACTATTAAACTAAGTGAACAAGATATGCCTTTGGCTAGGTTTGGCTCACAAAACCGTTAGTACTATCATGAAGGCTAAGGAAAAAGTGTTGAAAGAAATAAAATTGCTACACCAGTGAACACTAGAGTAATAAGAAACCGTGATTACCCTATTGCTGAAATAGAAAAACCTTTAGTGATGTGGATTGAGGATCAAACTAAACACAAATGTGCCTTTAAGCAGAGCCATCATTCAGGGAAAAGCCCTTAGCTTATTCGAGGCTTTGAAGGCTTAGAGGAGCAAGGACGCTGCTGATGACAAATTTGAAGCTCGTGGAGATTGGTTTAGTAGATTTAAACAAAGAAGCAATCTCCACAACATCAAAGTGCAGGGTGAAGAAGCTAGTGCTGAAACAAATGCTGCAGAAAGTTATCCAAGCGCAGTGGCGGCTCGTGTATAGGCATTGCGGAACTGCAGCACCTCCTATTTCCACTTGATATTATCGATAACATTTAATTTAATGAGTACTTTTTTTTCTTGAATTCTTTATTTATTTTTGTAGTACAATATTTCCTTAAGTACTTCAGTAGCCATCCCCTAGTTTATGAAAAATATATAAAAATCTTTGTATGGAACTGTGTGTTTCACAGTGCCAGTGATGTGGTGTTTGACTGTTGTACACATGCGCACATAAGTGGGGGTGGGGAAGAAGGCGGGACTGCCAGGTAGAGAGGGGGCTGTTGCTCTCGCAGTGCCGGCTCTGGCGTGATAGTGGAAGATTTTTTTTNGGGGTGGGGAAGAAGGCGGGACTGCCAGGTAGAGAGGGGGCTGTTGCTCTCGCAGTGCCGGCTCTGGCGTGATAGTGGAAGATTTATTTTTTTACTAAGCGTGTGTTGTGCTTAAAAACTGTATACCATATTCTTGGATGTGATAAATTGTAGAAGAGTGTAGAATTAGATTATTATTCTGCTTCCAGCTATTCTATTTGATTCATTTTTTTTTTCGGTTCTTTTATTTAACAGAAAGACTAAATGCGCTTGCAGTACTTTCAATGGAAAAAAATTTCCTCAATTGTCAACCAGAGATCAAGGAGAATATTAATGAACTTTTTGCACAAATTAAAACAAGAAGAATGGATTTTATTTTTAAATAAATAGATCAAGCTTGAACTGTAACAATTTAAGTTAAAGTAAGTAAAAAAGTTGTTTTTTTTTTGTTAAGATTTTATCAAGTTCCTGAATAAATTTTATTTTTATACATGTTTATTTTCCTTTTACACAATTTTAAAACATACGCTAAACATTTTCTGGAGCAGCACCCCCACTAATTTTAGCTACGAGCCGCCACTGTCCAAGTGAACTAAATAAGCAATGACAAATACTGTAGCTATAAAGGGCAAAATGCGTACAACCCGAACGGGTAGTAAGACGCGGTGCTAATAATAATATAAAGGGCAATGGAAAATGTTAAGGAAATGTGTATATTGGTTGGTTTTGAAAGTCTAACAAAAAATCTGGAGCAAAATATTAAATATGTCTTATAATTAGGTATTACCCCTAGTTACCCTAATGATATTTTATAGTACTATTCCATGCTCCGGTAAGTAATGTAAGGTTCATGGTTTATTGATATTAATAAAATATTGATAACTAAAGGTTAACTTGGCTATTTGAGAACGCAAGATCATGGATGATCAAACAATCAACAGTTAGTATTTAGTTATAGTATTTTGTTGGTTAACTTGTTTAAAATCAATGTTGCTCTTATTTATTGCAATACATATTTTACCAAAATTACCACATTTATATTAAAAAAGGACTTACTATTTCATATTGTTTGCTAGATATATTATTTTTAATTTTAAAGTATGAGCATCAACTTTTATAAGCATTAAAAATTAAATTGAAGTAAATTTCTCAATAAAATAATGTCTAACGAGAGCCCATACAATGTGCATGTTCAATTCCGCATAGAGGAATGGAAATGTAACAGAAGACGTGATCAAGCACGATTACACTAAGTAATAATAAATGAAATATGAAACCCTTCAAATTTCTAATTGTTTATGATTCTTATGTTTTCTTATAGGCCCTACAGTAAAGTAAGTTACTGAAGCATATTTTGGGGAAATAATAGCTTATTAAAACATCAATTGTATTAACTTTTTATCAAGGCAGTGTAGAAACACTCTACAATAATGTAAAGTGATAATGAAGGAAGCCAACCTGAAAGGGGAGTTAGGTTAAGTGTAGGTATAAACAAACACACTTCTCTCTCCATTTCTTCTTACACTTTTACACTTCCCACTTTTTCAAACTTCCACAGTTGCACATTGTTTTGAATTTTAGGAAATATTTATTTTTCATATGAAGAAACATTAATGAAAAAGTAATATTTCAGAAAATTCAAACTAATGTGCAACTGTAGACGTTTTGAAGAAGTGGTAATTGTAAGAGTTTAAGAAGAAATGGAGAGAGAGGCGTGTTTGTTTATATCTAGGCCTAACCTAACTCTCCTTTCTGGTTGACTTCCTTAACTATCACTTACTTTACATAACTGTACAGTATTTCTTCACTGTCTTATTGTACATTTACAAGTGATCATGGAATTACTCATTTTATTAACTCTTTTTATAATTGTTAGTGTAATTTTAATGTCCTTAAAGACATGAGTGTTGAAATCATTTTAATTATTTGTTTTTTATTATATTTTTATTTGAGTGGTGTTCTTATTTTTAAATTGTGTTTTTTAAGTGTTATAACTACTTTTAAAATATTTCTATTTCTATATTTCTAAATATTTTCTTTTCTAATATTTAAACTTTTTATCAAAAGTATTTACTATTTATAAAAATGAGTGCCATTCCTACTTTAGGAACATGTGTTTTAATATACTTTTTAACATTTTAAAATTATGAATAGACCTATACTCGAACTCAACTCGAACTCGGGAGCTTTAAGAAATACTCGATTCGAATGAAAAAACCCAAGCTCACAGACCCCTAGTTATAAAAAACAAAATATTATTTTAGTTGATCACTTCGTTAAAAAGTATGTTTAAAAACTAATGACCTGTTGATTTGATTATTTTTATAAACTTTTGTTAAAATGTAGAGCCTACATCCTTTTAAAATAATTTGTTTCTTGCATTCTTTTTTCCATATTCCAGGTATTCATAACCTTCAAGGCTATCCACACACATATTTAACACTTCTGGTGTAGGGATGAGGAAGCTGAATTTGGAGTAACTTTGTGTGAATTTAGTTGGGGGGAGAGTTGGAAACTATTTTCAAGGATTTTAACTGTAGCCTGTCTGCCTTCAGCAAGCCTGTTTATTGTAAAAGTGATGTCTTTTCCCATATACACATCAATGATGGTTAAGAGGTAACTTAAAGAATAAAGATGTTTCAAATAAAACAGATTAAAATAAATAAATGTTATGGCAATATATTTTTACATTCTCCCATAGAAATGGGTTGGATTCACTTTTTCTCGAATCGGAATCTTCATTATACCCTACCTATGAATCTTAAATCCAAATTAGAATCTTAGATAAAATGAGAGACTGTAATGATACTGATTTGGACTCCTCTCATATATTAAACAAGGCATGGATGAAGTGCATTTTTCTTTAAAGTGTTGTATGTAAAATATCCTTTTAATACTCCATCCATGAAGAATCACATACTTTTCAGAAATTATGTCAATAGATTACACCATAAGACTTATTTTTTCTTTCAAAAATCGACTCTGTAGTAATATCAAAAAAGCAAGTGACGTTAGCTTACTTTACCCAAAAGGAAGCTAGCTTTCACAACATATGTCGCCGGGACTCTTTCAATTAGTTGGTTTTGACACTGGTGACAAGGGGGTCCAGGAGGCAAAGGGTAGGTCATATATATGATGCTTGTGCGTATGAATATATAGAGAAGTTACATAAATCTAAAGAATGTTGTAATAAAGCAGTGCCGGTCAGAAAGAGTAATAGCATAAAACAGTGGACATCATCACATAAGAACTTTGTAATCAAAGACAATAATTTTCACCGCGGTAAAATATATAGTTGTAATATAACAGAAAAATCATCTGTAATAATAATAATAATAATTCATATTTAATGCCGAAGATGGAATCATCTCGATAAATTGTGTGCAACATTAAAGGTCTTATTTACTCAATTAAAACATCAGATTGTAAAACTGTATCATAATAATTTGTGCTCGATCATGGGGCTATAAAAACCAATTATCTCATAATAATACCGTACCACTTTAATTAGTGCTCGATCACGGGGAAATTATCAACTGATTAAACACTATCACTTCAATCGGAGCCCATCGCCGACGGACGCGTATCGTATTAATTGGCACCCAACGTGGACCGATACATTCAATAACATGATAAGACATATGAGATTTACATTCCCACATTAGTTGGATTTTATTTCTCCAACTCTGATTTTGTTTACATTTATTTTTTAGTCAACATAGAAAATAAAACTAGTAGTTAAATAAATTTTTTCTTGCGAATTCAAATTCAGTTAACTTAAGTGGTAAATTAATGGTTTGGTGTCTGGTTGTTAGACTTGCAATATAATTTAATGGACTAAACCGCTTGTAATCACCATAAAAGATGTAAAAAATATTTGATTCTAATTTTTTTAAATAAAGTATTTTATGTTTCTAAATCACAAAACCAGAATTTTCCCAACTCTTGAATGTCAGTGGGTATCCCTAAAAATTTCAAAGGATCTGTAGATTCAAAGGACCCATCTCTATTTTCCAATTTATTAAATAAAATAGCACAGAGAAGGTGGTAAAATCCAAGGCTATAAACAATTTAATTGGAGTTAATGTCTTACCTGTGTTTAATACCTCGGACGGAGCACTCTGGGCTGAAGACAGGGTCTGTGACCTCATTGAGGACATGGGGATCTTCTAGTTGGGTCTTCAACACCAGGCGTTGCCCCTTTGGACCCTTGGCTTGTACATTGTACTGCCAGAAATAGCGTTCCCTCTTGCTCGCAGAAGAAGATGGTCGACCAGGAGCCCCGCCTTCTCCATCGCTAGAATCTAGAGAGGATGGACAAGTTGATGCTTGCGATACAGCTTAACATAGACCACAAAGTATAATTGATTTTATATTTTTATGTGGCCCTATCTTTTAAATCACAAAACAGTCAAAGTCAAAGAAATACTAGTAAAAACTTAACATGTATGAAGGTAACCAACCTAACGGTCAAATATTTATAGGCCCTTGCTGAACCAGTGTTTTTAAATGCTGAGAATTTAACTTAACCAAAAGAGGGTAGCTACAGTGTCAAATGTGAATGTTAATTTGAGCCATTCAAGTGATTTGTTGCCTAATTCAAGGTGGCCAGAAATCCTAATTTCCCTGACTAAATCTTAATTCAGAATTGAAACAATGTTTGAATAAGATGCAATAAATAAATGTAGGCTTATCTATTTGATGAAGGTGAGATTTCAAAATGTCCCTTACTAAAGCCCAATTTAGAATTTAAAGTTTTTGAATAAGATGAAATAAATAATTAAATTATCTTTCCAAGGCAGAAAAAGTTAATTTTTTTTTTTTTTACCAATTAGAGAATTCCTTATTTTCCTGATAGTTTTTAATACCCCGACATTTCCAGATTTTCCCAAATTATGGCCACCCTCACACTATTAGAAGAATTTTTATCAACTAAATATGATGGGGGGGAAAGTAGTTGTAAAAGGGTTCTTGACTCCTTGTTTCTAGTGGGAAAATTATAGGACAAATAACTTACCTGCATCAGATGAAAAGTCCTCATAGTGGTCACTGTCTTCTTCAGAGTCGAAACCTTCGTCATGAGAAAACTCGTGAGATTCAGGGCTTAAAACTCCCCCTGAAAAGACAGAAACATTAAAAATACAATTAGAATACATTGAAAAAATTGTTATTTTTAAAAAATATTGTGATTGTGAGCAGCTAGGCTAATATACTGTAAAAGGAGAGGAGGAAAGTTGTTTAAAGGAAATGCACCTGCACTAGTGTGGAGAGGGGAAAGAAACCTGCACCAAGTAGAACTGTCAAATAAACATATTTGAAATTAGAAATATGGCAGCTTTGAAGGGATGGGCATGTTACTGTAGAAAAAAACCCTTTTAGGATAAAAATCTTTTCTATAACAATAGTGTGATAATTTCAATAGGAACCAACTCAAATGAATAAGAAAATAAATCAAACTGCATTAAGTGTAAAAATCTGTTAAAACATCCGTTAATAATCAAGATGTTAGCTGATGGAAATGAAACCTTGTGTGACGTATGTAAAAATGTGGTTGGGGAAAAACAAATGTCCTTATCGTGTGATATTTGCCAAAAAATGGTACCATAAAAAGTGTGAAAAAATTACAGACAAATTGTTTAAAATTCTAAGTTAGGTAGAAACAAGCATTCTATGGGCATGTATTAAATGAAAGACTGAAATAGCCAAAACTAAAATGCAGGTTAACTCAGTTAAGGACTCTTAATTGATCTTGACAAATAATTTAAATAATGATAATGTGGCATTAAATCTTTTCAAATCCACTGCAAATGATGTTCAAGAAATTAAGGAATCCTTAACTGTTTGACAACACAAATGTACAAGGCCGATTATGAAATAACTAAACTCAACAATGAAGTGGCTACTTTAAAAATAATATATTACCAGGCACAAAAAAAATTCTAGATCTCCAGTACTCTAGAATAAACAATGTCGAAATTAATAATATTACTGAAACAAATGGCAAAAATATCCTAACAATAATTACCTCACTAACTGCCAATGTAGGGGTTAATATATCAACAAAATGATGCCGACGCTTGTCAGAGAGTACCCAAAGTACAAAAAACTTGAACCAAATAATATTACTCCTAGACCGAGAAGCATAACTGTCAAATTCACAAATAGACATAAAAAAAGGAACTTATTGATGTCCTTAAAGAAAAGAAAGCTATGACAACCCAAATGAATGGTTTGCCAAGACCACCAAACATTATTTACGTTAATCAACATCATGCTCCCCAGGTGAAATGATTATTTCTAGCCACTAGAAGAGTGAAGAAAGAAAAGAGTTATCTCTTCTGTTGAGTAAGACACTATCCTACTGCGGAAAATTCAAACAAGTAATATTATCACTTTAAAGACTGAAGAAGATATGAGGGTTCTCTGAATTCAACCTTTCTTACCCATATAGTGCATCAACAAGGTTGTGTTACAAATGTCGTAAATGCTAAAAGTGTATTCTCAATGACCAGAGTCTAATGAGTGTCATCATGAGGTTTTCAAGATTCTCGATAATCAAGGTATATCAAGGCACTAAACTTAATGGATATGTTAGGAGTGGGGCAAGTGTTTACGTTCAACTTAATTTGTTTATTTTTTTTAATTGCCCTTTAAATTGTTTTTTTTAATAATGCATAGCTTTAAATCTATTCTAATAATAATAATATCTTAATACAATTATATCATTAACTATTTTAATAAGTTGAATTAACTCTAGTTTGGTATGTACTATATCTCTCGCTTGTTAATGGATGATAAAACAAACAACATGGAAGAATTCTTAGTTGTGACAGAGGCCTAGCCAATATTAATTATGGTCAACTGGTTCCTATCTTGTTATTTAAAAACACTTTATTTAAACACTAGGAATGTAAAGAATAAATATAGGGAATTATTATGCATCCTATCATCTGTTAAGTTTGATATTGATCTAATTATATTGACGGACGTGTGGATACACACTGATGCAATTCACTACAAAATTCTCAACTATAACTCCTATTAAGCAAGTAGGGATACCAAAAGAGGTGGGGGTGTGTGGTGTTATATTAGAAACAACTTAATAGTCTCAAACCTACTTACTATCGAGATAACTGAGGACTTGGCTTATGTATTTCTAACCATTAATAATGTTTATTTCATCTCAGTTCAACACATATTAGTAATTTATAGATCACCTAATTATAATACACAAACTTTTTTAACCCTTCTGGAAAATAAAATTAATACATTAGAATAAAAAATAAAAACTTATATTTGGTGACATGAATATTGACATTAAAGACTTAAATTAGACTTCTCATGAATACCTTCACCTATTAGCTACAAATGGATATGAATGTATTAACACCCACTACCTAAATAGAATATGTAATACATCTGAACCAATTATCGACCATTTTATAACAAACTCGATTAATAATACATATTAAATGTATAGCATGGAGCATCATATATCTGATCAGAAAATGTTTTTATTGTTTGTGCTACTCCCAATTTTAGATACAATAATACATTATTATTATTATTATTAGCACCGCGTCTTACTACCCATTCGGGTTATACGCACTTACGCTAAGTGTAATGGTAGGGTGATTGTGAGATGAAATGAAGGATCTACAGTTTAACGTGGAATCCGAACCACGGTGGCGACCTGGCATTCCACATCAGATAAATCTGTGCCGGGACCGAGGATCGAACCCCGGCCGCCAGCATAGAAGTCTGACACCTTACCCCTAGACCACCACGTCACCCATACAATAATACAAAGAGTGGTAATGGCAATATTAATACCCAGATTAAAACCAATTTGGATAAATATAAACAATATTTCAAACAGAATATAGCACTCTTAGATACTAAAAGATAAAAACTTGTTATTCAATCAGTTAATGGAAACTTTTACTAGAGCAATAAATGCTTCAAATGTACAAATATTGGAAAAGAGTTCCAGGACGAAAAAAAATATCCACCCCTTGGTTCACTAATGGGCTATTCAATCTAATCTAAACTAGGGATAAGTACTTTAACAAAATTAAAAATCAAAAGGTAACTTAATTTATAAACAAAACTTATTTTTAAGAAACAGGGTCACAAACTTACGTAGAGAAATACTAAACAACTAAACAAACAGAACATTAGGGAACATGAGAAAAACATGCTTAGGTATTAACAATCCACATGGTAAAACCAATAAGACATCTCAAAAGGTTATTAAAAAAATTACAGATCTTGATAACAAAAATATCACTAGGCCTACCAATGACCCAATTGATATTGCTAATATTTTCAATAACTTCTTTATAAGAGTTGGCCCAAATTGGCTAAAGATATTAAAAACGTTTGATCTGTACTAAACATATTTTTTAAAAGGAAAAGGAAAACGAAGAAAGATTAAGATGAATTTAAAAAGATGGATATTTCAGAACTGTTTTCTATAATAAACTCCCTCCCCAACAACTGTTTGCCGGGGAATGATAATTTAACGATTATATCTATAAAACTAGTAAAGGAAAGTCTAAGTTCTATATTGTTACAAATAATTAACTGATCTCTTGTAACTGGAATAGTGCCAGATAAAATGAAAGAATCCTTGGTTGTTCCTAATATATAAAAATGCACCAAAAAAGTTTGTGGTAACTAAGCCTATTGGCCTATTAGTCTCATCTCTTATCTTACAAAATGGACTCTTGGAATATTTAAATAAAAACAACTTTTTTTTTTGCTGGCCAATATGGGTTCTTGAAAGACTCTAATACTCAAGCTGCAGCTACAGACCTAATAATAAAAATTCTAAATACTATTGACATGGGAAACTTTGGAATGGGTTTGTTTATTGACCTGACCAAGGCTTTTAATACAGTTAATCACCTGATATATTGAAGTACATTCAAGTTGAAAAGTCAGCATTTAAATGGTTAAAAAATTAGGCCTACATAAGTTATAGATGCCAAAGAGTTCAGATAAAAAACTAGCAAGACTCAAAATTCTTTAATGGCTACAAACAAATAATGTGTGGCGTTCCTTAAGGTTCAATCCTTGGACCCATTCTTTTCTTAGTTTATATAAATGATTTGCACAAAAGTAATTTGAATGGGCACATTCAGATTTTTGCAGATGACACTTGCTTATATTTTGGAAACATTAATTTAAATGTTGTATTAAATAATGTTCAATCTGACATCCCTCCTTTGCTAGACTGGATTCATACCGATAAACTCTCTATTAATTTAAAAGAAAAGAAACTTATCCTATTCTCAAAACCCAGCCACAAAATAATAATAATAATAATAATAATAAAATCATAGAAAATGAGATAATGGAATTTGTAGACTCTATTACTTACATGGGCCTAACTATTGACAGGCATCTCTTATGGGACAGTCACATAAATAATATAACAAAAAAGCTAATTCCTATTGCAGGAACAATAAGCTGATGTGCCTATGCATTAACTAATCCAGTCAAAAGAACTATTTATTTTTCTTTGGTACACTTGTATCCAATATAGGCCTATATGAGTAATATTAGGGGTTTTGCAACCAAATTGAGATTTAAAAGACTATCTGCACTCCAAAATAGAATTATTAGATCATTATATCGATTGCCTGTCAGAGAATATAGAACTATGATCTGAAATTTTAAATATGTGGATTTAATGCCTCTTGATAGACTGATTATTTATCAAACAAGCATTCTTGCTTACAAAATAAATAAAAATAAATTTAAAAGTACCCATAAATTCAAATTCCCCCAGTCAGGTCATCATACTGAGGGTTCACTTAAAATATATCATGAATCTTTTAACACTGTAAACTATGGAACCAATTCAGCTTTAAATAAAATGACTATAATATATAATGCAATTCCAACATATCTCTTGCTTACTGGAAATGACAAATTTAAAAAAATATTAAAATTTTTTTCTTTGTCAATAAACAATTCTAAACTCAACATACCGAAATTATCTACGGTTTTATGACCACCTCTCCTCTGTTTGTGATTAAAATAGGCCTACCATATGGTAAAATATTCTACTTAGTCTCATCCTATCTACTTGCATCCATAATCCTGTAAGCAAGCTCAAGCGCTTTGGATCATGTATTAATTAATTTATTCTACCTAAAATTAACACACACAACTTCCACCCCTTCGTCAGGTTAGGACATATTTGCCCACAAAACCTATCACATGACCCCATGGGTGATGGAATTAAATTAACTTAGAAATATGTACCTTCCTCAGTGGCGTAGTTAGCTATACTGTAATAATAATAATAATAATATTTACTACCCGTTGCCAGGCCGCCACCGTGGTTCGAATTCCACGTTAAACTGTAGGTCCTTCATTTCATCTCACAATCACCCTACCATTAGACATTAGCGTAAGTGCGTATAACCCGAATGGGTAGTAAGACGCGGTGCTAATAATAATAATAATAATAATAATAATAATAATAATAATAATAATAATAATACCTGTTCGGGTTATACGCTTTAAGTACTAATTACACTAATGGATTAAGAATTGGGAAGGTTTAATTAGAGGAAGTGAACCCGCATTTGTGTGGAGGGAGAGTGGAAAACCATTTAGTAAAAACCACCCCCAGTTCACCCGAGCGAGATTCGAACCTCGATCTCCCCGTCCTCAGCAGTCGAGCTCAACACGACTAGCGTGTTAGCCAACTACGCCACCGAGGCGGGTAGCTATACTGTAACGCGCTAGTTTTGTTTTTAACTAGATAACATTGCCAAGGATGGGGATATTGAGATTCAAATCTCGGTCAGGTGAACTGGGATGGTTTTTCCAAAATAGTTTTTCACTCTCCCTGCACACAAATTCGGGTTCACTTCCTCTAAATACAACATTCCAAATTCCCAACCCATTAATGCAATAAGTACTTAAGTGTACAACCCGAACAGGTAGTAATACACGGTGCCAAATAAAACTTAGAAATAGGTTGTTTTTTAGTTAGACATCACACAAAATAAACAGGATCGCTTTAAGATGGTTTGTCCTCAAAATCTACCACATGGCCATGGATTATGGAATTAAATTAACTTATAATTATTATTTTTTTTCATTATTTAAACATCGCACAAAATAAACATAATCAAAATCGTAAAGAAAATTCTTCATACATTTATTTATAACTAATTTAATGGGTTACTTTTCAAGATCCTAGGTAAATGTAAATAAAATGTATAAACAATAAAACAACTAAGCAATTTTTAGTGGGGATAAATTTGTTTAAAATGAAAATATTCATACAATATAATTTAATATTTACAGTTTAGTTAAAACTATGATAATGTACTAAGTTAATAGTACCAATATTTTTTAATAAACCATCAAGTTCGTAAATATTGATTTACATTTTTGAATTGGGTTGTTTATTTTATAATTTGTTTTTAAAAATGTGTTCCACACATGAACATTCAAGAATAGCTGGGGATAAGTTGGCAATCTTGTATTTGATTTGCTTGTGTTTGTAATAAGAACATTTTTATTAATGTTTGATGTATTTTGCAAGAAAGCAATGGCAATTTATTTTTTAGTTGATTGTAAAAAAAAAATTTGTGGCAATTTGCGAAGAGAATAATATAGTATTTAAGAATGAAAAAACAGATGTTGCCGATAAGGTTATATTCATGTGGCCAGCTGGAAAATTTATGAAGGAATATGGAGGGAAAGTGCTGACAAAATAATGTAAGTTAGAATTCTTATATACTAATCTTAGGATTTTAATTTTATGATGCTATAAATATTATTTATTTTATATACACTTGTTTATAATTATGATGGATTCCTTGACAATTAAGCTTGGGACTTATCCATAAATAAAAATTTGGCACATAGGTGTTGTGGCATAAGTAGCTATAGTGGACCAACAAAACAAAAAAAGGACTTTAAAACAACCTAAATAAAAGAGAGAAATCTATCAATATTTACACATATTAATTATTTACAATTTTAAAACGACAGATTTTGACAAAAACTAGGCCTAAATTAGCTTTGACCAATAACCTTCCACTTTCTGGCCAGTACCATACGTTATTCAATTTAAGATGATAACACTAATAGAGCTAACTTAAATGATTGTTTATATGAGCGGACTTAATCTTATAATTATAATATTGGTATTAACGGTATGCCTTTTTTTATTCCAGAATTTTCTAGGGTCAGTGCAACAGCTTGAGATTTCAAGATTAATGATGACTTCTATATAAAAAATGCAATTGGAAACACGGCTTTGTGAAATTAGGAAAAGTGAATCATAGTTTATCACAGGACATTTAATTTTGTTATTTAATATGATTCGAAAAACATTTTTTATAAAACATAATATTTCCATGTTATTTTCTTGTTTATAAAATTACTTGAAATAAAATGTATTTAATCTTTTTAATTCCTTTATTTACACATTATTTATTTATTAACAAGTCTTAGTACCCATAGGCTTACAGGTCCTAATGACTGTAATGGGTTAGAGATGAGGCAGATTGTTACTAGAGGAAGTGTACAGTAACTTCTTGAAATTATATAGTAGATTTTTTTCATTAGATTGTAAAAAGTTTGGCATTTTCTTAGCAGTTTCATTTCTGAAAATTACCAGGTGTGTATTGTAGTATAGGCTGGACTTCAGATACCGGGGAAATCAAGGTTCAAATATCTGTATGGTCTACAGAGGGAGGTTTTTTCATAATGGTTTTCCAACTACCCTCCACACAAATACAGGTACACTTCATCAAAAAATAAACCCTACTCATCCCTAGCCCATTAAAGTAATCAGTATACATGCATACTACTACCCAAACAGGTATTTTGACGCAATCTGATATTAAATAAAAAACTTACCTTTTTTGAAAGTAATTTATAGACAAAATTAAATTGCTTCAAATATAACTTCTAGCTAAGAATTTTCCAGATCTGCCCAATCTCAGATCTCGCGTTTTTCCACATGGGCAGTAACATTAACATTTCACAAAAAAAATTAAACACAAAGTTTAAAATGGCAAAATTTCCTAGGCTGGTGTTAGTCTCACCACAAGAGGAAAGCCAAAGTGTTGGAAAATGCTTATAGAAGTCAGCCCACTATCAAAGCAGGTTGTCGTTTCTACTCACTTTCCATTATTTATGTTTAGTCTTAACTAAAATGGGCTGCTAAGAGATAAAAGTATTGTGAACTAAAATGGGATATTAAGAGATAAAAGTATTGTAAAAGGCCTGACCTGTGGAGAGGGATGAGGTCGACCCAGCCTCTGCCATAGAGCTTGTCGACAAGAGATGCTGGCGCGGTTCTCTGCGTTGCCAGATCTGCTCTAGGCCGAGGTGCGTTGGTGCCGACGAGGACAACCGTGACAGAGCACTTGACGAAACATTTCCACCTTTGACGAGTCTACCTCCGCTGCTAGTGACATCCAGCGTGGTGGCCACACCAACCCTACCAGGAACAGACTGCCCTAGCAGCTGTCGCTCAGGGGACCCTGAGAATGTCTCCTTCTTCAGCAGCAGTTCATGTAGTGTGCTGTGTTTCTGCTGGAGAGGGCTTACTGTAGAGGGAGGGGGTGTCACAGATGAACCAGCTGAGTGAAGCAGTAGAGAAGAGCTGGAACTGTGTCGACTTACTGGAGACAATGCTCCTGCGGTAGCAGTACTTATCACCTTCCCACCACACACGAACTGGTCAATAGGACTTGATGGGACACTTGATGATGCCCCAAACATGTCCTTACAGTATCCCAAAGTGAAAGGGGGAAAGGAGGAGGGAGCGAAAATGTCTGAGTCTAAAGCACTATTATTGTTATTGATGTTGGTGTTTGTGTTGGTTATGTGAACTAATGGAGGAGCTGTGCCAGAAGTGTAGCGCAACTGAGATGCCACAGGAGATGGTACACTAATGTAGTAGCTGTTCTCATCTGGAAGAAGTAAGTCATCAAAGCTCAAGTCTTCTAGCAGATTCTCATCATTAGCATTGAGTTCGGCCAGCGTGGGCCCCTGTATTAGGTCAGCCTTGTCCACTTGGAAGATATCATCTTCATCCATGCGGAAAGTGTCAGTCTTGGACTCGCATTCTTGGTTCAGGCGGGAGCCCCATAGGGTTGTGGGTCCTTGCAAGGCCTGGAACAACGCTGACGAGCATTGTAGTGGCATAGCTGAGTCGGTGCATGTGTCGTTTGAAGTGGACGGAGAAGGGATGTCCACAAACTCAAACCCAAAGTCTCTCATTTCATAAAAGTCCATCAGCTTGCGGGGCGGTATCGGCACACTTGCCGTCATGCAGCTGTTGGTGTCCATTGTTACTAATTCTTCCTTGATAGGGTCACATTGTTCCACAAAAAAATCTCCCGAGTACACAGGATCAGTCATGGTTTTATTTCAAACACTTTTAAAAAATGCTTTTTTTTTAAGTATTTCCTTGAATAAACTTGATTTCTCTAATTTATATAAGGGTCATAAATTAGGTACCCAATAAAATGTGTTTGCTACATGTTCAAAGCATGTCAAAATATCTGACTAGATTGTTTTATTGACCTTCAGGATAAATGACAACAGTAATGTTATCTTGGAGATATTAGCACGTGTGACACTCAAGTTTTATCCTTGATACTATTTATAACCTTGGCGAAAAGTGACATGAAAATGGATGTTCTGAAAAGCTGTCTACAATCTTAAAATTATGTGTGTCCAAAAGAAAAATCCACAAGACAGCAAGCATATTATTAGTTTAGTAGTCGCGTGAAAGAGAAACGTTCAAACACATCTGTTGACGCAATATGATGGCAGTGAAATTAAAAATTTGCGTTAAAATTCTCGGAAATCACACTTTTATTGTGATTGCACAACACCACTCAAGAAACAAGATGATAAACACGCAAACTATAAGCTTCAAATGAACGACATTTTTCATTTAAATACTTACATAAAACAATATAGCTTTTCACTAATATCTTGATTATGACAAAATGTAACGTAAGTGATCGGATTCAGGCGTTGACATAACATATTGTAAACATAAAATACATTTGTAAACAAGGATGTCAACTTACCTTAGTCAGGAAAAAACACTGTGCGCTGGTAGTTCCCGCGCTAACCGCACAGCTAGCCTAGCATAAAACATATAATCATGACTTTCGAAATAACAACTTTTTAGAAAAAACGAATTTGACTATTTAAATATATGCAACACTTTGTAGTGGCATTAATTTAAAAGAATACAAAAATCGTTTTACTTTAAAATCAACATTTAATTATATGTAAACATATAAATATGGAACATTTTGATACTGTCACATCACATACACAATTTAGTATATACTTAAAGGTCATATGATTACGATCAATCGACAATAATTCTGACCAATAGGGAAAAGAATAGCTCTAGCTCACCAATCATAGCATTTGTTATGATTCATCATTCTGAATTGTGAAACATAAATTAAAATTAGAAAACTAGATATAGATAACAAACAAACTTAAAAGTTTTGCTAATTATTTGGCAAAACTTTAATAATTAATCAAAAAGCATTCTAATTTAGGATAAATGTTATATATTAAATAAATAAATACTAATTTTATAAATTTTAGTATAATAAATATATAATATCTAAAATTAACAATTTGATAATGGCTATAAAATGTTATAATGCTCTTTAGATTTTCAAAATTTGTATAGACGTCAGGAAAACGTCAGAAAATGTTGGTTTAAGGTTGCCACGTGAATAAAAGAACGAGAATAACCAACTTAAAACTTTATAGTGTTAAAGTTGAAATATCAAATGGTACACAACCTAGCCGCTAAGTGCCTCTTTTATATTTTACGATCTATCATGTATTCAAGTAAACCAAAATGGTAACATGACTACAGTATTTACTTACTGCCGTGTAATTCTAGCTAGTAATTGTTGTCTATTTTAATTTACAAACACTTAAAATCCATTGACTACAAAGCTATAGGCGTTTAAATCTAACATTAGGAATGATGTTGTTTTGAAATTGGCGCACAAATACTCGGCTAATTGGTCGTAACCATACTGTTTAATCTGGTCAAGGAAAGCATTATCAAACCAAGCTCTGGTAACGTCTCAATCGTAACATTTCATTAACATCGATACCGGGTCAACCACGAAACGGTGTGGTCGTAAACTTCGATACCAGGTCAGCCGCAAATACACGCCTATTAAGCTGGATTCACACATGAAGCTAGGCTATGCTATGCAATGCCACGCATATGCGAGTGAAATCGTAGGTCGGGCGATGTTTACATCTCAAACGCGCTACGTTTTGTGCTGCGTGTAACCCTCTTGTTAGCTCTGTTACAATGAAGCGCTCTTCTTTCTTGGTACCTTCTTGTTACCTACTTCTTGTTTGTTTGTTGTTCATTACAGCTTTTTAACCCCTTAGTTACTGGAAGCGTGATGATTTTGGTTATAACTATTGGTTATCCAAATAAACAACACTGTTCGATGCCAGATTATTGAACGTTTATTAATTGGTAATAGATTAAAGCGTTTCTTAAACATTTAAAGTTTACAGGTTCGTGTAGTGTTACAATCCCAGCTGAAGTATAAAGAAAAATGTATGATGCAACTGTTTCGTTTGATGTGCAAGCAAGCACTATCATGTTCGACTAAGGCAAATTAAGTTAGTATTGTGAGTGTCCAAAAGTGAGTGAAAGTTGAACTGTGGTCCCACTCGCGTGGAAGCCAAAGATCTAGACCACGTGACCTGCCCTCTATCACCACACACAATGGGCCCAGATTTCAAGAGTGCGCGGTGATGGTAAAGTTACGTCATTCTCTACATGCCCATGTGACTAATGGACAGTTCCCCACCTCTTCCAATCGAATCAATATGGCTGTGAAACGCGAGCTATCTTGAAAAACGTATGCGTGGGTTTCTCTTAGATATCTTGTGTTATTGGTTTATCATTCCAGAAAATGGTTAAATTCACCAAAAGTTAACCTCTCCTTTCCTATTCCTCACTATGACTTCTAGAATAAACTAAACAGTAGCGGACTTAGAGTATATAACACCCGGGGAGGGTCCTTCCTTTGGAACCCCTCATAAATAACTTTCAAATTTAGACATACAAAAATACATTATATGTTTTCAATTAGATATTTAAACAGTACAGTACTCTCACAAACAAGTTGAAGATAAAGAAAATGCAAGTACGGTAATTGAAAATTCAGTAAACAAGTAATACTGAATTCTATTCTATTTTTTAAAAAAATCAGTCTTAATACTCAATTTTTTCGTCAAAGATTAAAAGTCTCTGCATTCAAGTCTTAATTTTTTCAACACGATTAGTGACAGCATTGAAATTCATCTTCCTTGCATATTCATGTTCAATTAAAAGTAAAGCCAGATTTGTCAATCTTTTCTGGCACATAGTGAAGAGCAAGCAAGACATTATTCATCAATTTCAATTTGAAAAAACTTCTTTCGCATGAAAAAATATACACATAAAAAAGTCAAAAAGAATTTTAAACACAGTGATAAACTAGGCAGAGATTCACAAAAATCTCATTTCACAATAAACTCTAAGAACTGTAATCTTATCAGTTTCTTTGCCTCTTCAACACTGAATTTGGCAGCGTCAAAATGCCTCCGCAGTCATCCGATTTATACGCCGATATCTTCAATGGAGAAGTTATTGAAAATTTGAGTCAAATTGGGAATATGTTTCTGAAGTTATTCTTCTTTTGCAACAACCAAAGTGTTTGGTTGAACAACAGTGAGGATTGATAGATTTATCTACTGTCTTAGAACAAATCTCTAATTCTTGACTAAAGTGATCAAGCCAGTCAAGCATAGCCATTCCTTTGGCAATGTGAGACCAGCATCCTTTGAGAGCTCTGTTGAAACACTTTTTCGGAGCTTTGCTCTCCCTCTTCTCTGCATAGGAATTTACAGTTCTTCGCACATAATAGTTGCATAATGAAGGGCCCTCCCCACGATTTTATTTGCGTGATCTTTAGTAAACAGTTTTAGAGCTTTGAACCTCACAGTGCACATCTACATACTAATTCCAACCTTTGGAAATAATGGTATGTGAAATTAATTTCCTATGAGACTTCACACCAAAAATGAATGTAGCTCAAAAAGGAGAAATCACATACAGCAGAACACAATATTTGGGTTAAGTCTCTTATGTCAACATTTTCTTCAATATCGTACGATACGATACTTCAAGGGTTGAGGTCAGCATTTCAACATTTGCCTTTTCTGGTTTTACAGTGTCATAATGAACTCTCAATCTTGTCTTAGAAAGTCTATTGACAGTCATTCCAACATTCTTTTTAAGAATTTCCCATCTATGAGGAGGACTTAACAGAGGGTATAATTCTCTCCAAAGTTTAAAAAAAAAATCCCACATGAATAAATGGTTCCAAATGAGTGCAATCCTCAAAGGTTCAAAAGGGGAATTACACAAGGCACAAACAAAGCCTTTGGATCTTTGACTGAACACCACCATGAATCCCAGCCATAATTTTAGCGTTGTCATACCCTAGACCACGGCACAGGTTTATATCCAGCCCATTTTTATCCAGATGCTTCAGGATATCCTCTGTGAGCTCAGAAGTAGTCTTCCCAGCAATAGGAAAGAAGCTCAAGAATGTTTATCTTAATTCAACTTTGCTATTTTCTGTTGGAATAAGTTATTTTTCGTATTCAAGGCTGTGTGGCACCATCTAGTGGTGGACACAGTAAACGGCAAGAAAAAGACAAAAGAGAGATAGCAAAGCGCTCAGTTTCTGTGTTTGATGTAAAGTATAAACATCGTACATGTTAAAGTGTATATATTTTTGTCTTTGTGAAAATACATCTACAATATGTTTGATTGTGTGTAATACCTAAGCTATATAATTTATACCTTCTAACATTTTCAATAGAGACGTATATGTCAAACGACATCTTTGTAACCCCTTGCAAACCATACTAACATTGCATCTTGCGGTTTTTCTCTGATATATATAATTTTTTTTAGTTTAGGGAATTTTTATTTTAGTTTGGTAACTTATACTGGTATTTCAACTCTCCCAATAGGACCCCCCTCTCTTATGTCTCCCGGGGTAGACCCCCTCACCCCCGTGAGTACATCACAGAATCTAAAACCATTAGATTATCACTGATACACTTTAAATTACAAAAGGCCATGTTGTTTCTAAGACCACAAAATATTCTGCTAAATCTTTAAAAGTATAACCTAGTACAGCTTACTGTGTGAAACATAAGAAGAAAAAAAATGGCGCAAAGCATAGTCTTCTTGGGCATTAATTTTTGATGTTGGTATGGAACAACGCAAATAATCACTCACGATCTTCCAATACAGCCCCAGCATAGTGTACTCATGTTAACACAACGCCATTGCTGCACCTAAAGAAAAACACTCAAAGTGAGTGCTCACGAGTGGCTGCTGATGTCGGAGGAAGTACAGCTGAGTTGAACTGTACATGTACAGGCTACTTGGTGGAGGAAGTACAGCCAAGTTGAACTGTACATGTACAGGCTACTTGGCGAATGTCTTCAGATAAAGCTGTTGAGGTAAAATGTCCAAGTTTCCGTTCCCTTTGGATCCATACACTGAGATAAAGAAAACCCCACAATTATCAGCTACCACATCAGCTGAATACACATAAGTTCTTTCTGAGATACTTATCAGTGTGAAGTGTTTTGAAATGCAGGATTTTACCTTTACGGTAAATGGATGAAACTGGATGTGAAGGCATGTATAGTTAGAATAAAGTCCCTCATTTCTCCCATATAATCTTGAATAGCTCCAATATGACTAAGCTTATATGGGTTAATCTTTTTTCCTGGAATGATAATCTTTAAACAAGGGTTTGGTGGAGTGAGGGCAATCAGAAGAACCATCAAATCTGGGTCTTCCCCAAACAAGACTGCTTCAAATTCTTTTTATGGTCTCTGTAATAGTGGTAGACACAAATATTACATCAGCATATTTCTCAGCCTGGAGTACTCTGAATCCTGTTACCTGAAAGTGATTTCTCAATAGTGAGATGAGTCGCATTTGTTTCTGGCGTATGAGAGAAATTCAGTTTGCCCTAACCCATTGAAGTAGACATTATGAACTATTTCGTATGCCAAGAAAGATGTCTGACTGCCGACTCATAGAACAGTCCATTCACGTCAATCGAAAAGCCTTTTTGTTCTCGCCTATACTATAAATATATTTTCCTTACCAGTTTACTTTAAACCATGGTCTGATAACTAGTAGGCAGTGAAATTCTCATTTTAAAAGAGCTTATATCCATACCACACGACTGTAGCTCGTATTTGAAATCCAGTGTGCTAGCTAGCACGTCATCATCTAGCGTCGTATGAATAAAAAAAAGTATACTGGTTCTACCTCTTGGTACTGGCTACCATACTAGTTGTGAGGATAGAACAGGTGCTATTTTCGTACTAGTTCCGACACTAGTTTGTGTAATTCGAACAATCAATGCACGCTGAGACTGTGTATACATAAATGGTAGAAATGACGCCAACATGGTCATTGGATTTAATTTTGTTGTTGGCAGAAAATTATTCTATGCATTCTTATCTATATAATACCAAATTGCCAATGACAATATATTTTGTAATATACTCTATAGCAGGGATGTGTATAGGTTAAGTTGGTCAATCTGGACTGAACTGACTAGAGTAGTCATAACAGGAAGTGAAGGACAACATGTTCCGTTCTAAGACTTTATCTTGGTCCTGTTTGGTGTTATTACGTCCGCGAGTTATATGGTTCGTGTACAAGACTCAATATGTTTATGTGTAAGGACACACATATATAATTAAAAACATGTCATCTAAAAACGACAAACTGTGTTCCAGACCCAATTTTAATCTAAGTAAACTTGATAGCAAGCCAACCTTGGGTGGTGGTTTTTTAGAATATAAAGTGTGCTTAGGCCTAAAAAAAAAGAACATTTGTCTATCAAGGATACTGAAGTTGGACACCCATGGGTTTAGGGGCTTCTGATCACATCGTAAATAAATTAATACAAATTTAGGGACATACTAAAAACGTTTGTGTCACCCCGAACGTATCTTACCTAACCTCCAAATGTATACTTTTTAGCATCCCGTGACCATGATTAAGTCTTTCCAGCCAGTCCCGTACCCATATTATTTTCCTACGTTCCCTCTCATAATTTTCAATATCATTATTAGTAATTAATGCAGCTGCTGCACCCAGAATTAATCTCCGAAGTTCCTTAAATATTTTCACTAGAACCTAGTACCAAGCTATTATCGTGTGGATACTCTAGTCCCGTTTCTATTGTACTAGCTAGCAGTGGCGGCTTGTCATTTAAATTAATATCATAAACAACATGCAAAGATAAAAATAATAAACTCACCCCAAAGAACGTGGATGTGTTGTAGAAACTCTGCAGCTGTGTAATGTGCATAAATATATAGGTATGTATGTTCAATGTCCTCACAAGCCACAAATACAGCCATATTTTTATGCATCTTTGGACTTGAGCTGTCTTTTAAAAATTCGATTTCTATTTTTATTTTTTTCACTTTGTTCTATACAAAATTCAGGACATGGCCTACCTAATGATTTCAATTCTCTTTTTTGATCAAGAGTTAATCTTGCAATATTCGTTGTCTTAAGCGCCTAAATTGAGCTATTCATATTAAGTATAGTTACAAAAAATATTAAAACATATAACTCAAATAAACATTATCCTAAAATAACCCTACATAATATTATTATAAATACACACGCCACACACATCCTCAAGATGCAGGAGCACGCAGGATAACTGACAACAACTATTGCTGGTTCACGCTATACACGTTTCACAAGCTTTCAACCTTAGGGCGCGTAAGGGAGTGCGCCTTCAAAAGAAGAATAAGCCATGCTAGCTATAGCAGGATGGGGACAATGGGTTAAGGGGAGGGAAGGTTTGGTTTCACAATGCATGGCGCTGACCGTCGTGCGCCTGACTGCATGCCATTTGAAGACAAGAGGTGAAGGGGTGGGAAGGTTTTGTTTCACAATGTCAGGCACTGACCACCTCGCGCCCGACCGCATGCCATTTTAAAAACATTGCCTACTATTATTTAAACCAAAAACATATTTTTCTTGAAACTATTATAGCAAGATAAAATTGTCGTGAGGGTGCGAATATTAACTTTAAAAGGAACTGGGGATTCATGGGGATGGGGGGCGCGTGCATCCGTGCCTTAGGAACGAGCCGCCCCTGACTGACATAGAACTATCCTCAAATTACAACATGAAGAATTTTTGCTGCAATAGGTACACACTGACCACTGATTCTTTGTCATAGACCGACTTTAGCTTACTCCCCATATCCTTAGCAGTGCTACAAAATAAAAAATGTGTCAGCGGCCATGGTTCTATCCTCATCACAATAATCTCCTTAGCGCTCACATCGTTGTTTAGCCATTCTGGTTGGCTTTTCACATCTTCTGGCTTGACTTTCTCTCCCACAACAATGTCATATAATTCCTTGCCTCGAAGAATGGCTTCCATTTGGAAGCGCCAAACTGCCCAATTTTCACCAACTCTTCATAGATAATAAGTTATTAATGTTCTCTCTGTGTGTTTTTATTTAATATAATATGTACTCATTAAACGTGAGTGTTTAGGGGAGCTCCTCTCGCAAACTAATATTCTTAAGAAGATCATCCTCGAATCAAGAAGATCAAGACCAGCACTTCCAGGTATTTTCGGATCTCCAGTCCACGACACCCCTCAAAGGTAGGCTCTACACAATACACCTTTCTTCTAAATCAACATTCAACTCCTGTCTCTGTTTTAGTATACCTAAAACTGGTCCTCTGAAATCAAATTACTTTTTTTGTTAGTCTTAACTACATTAAAGAGACAGATCGCTCACACAACTCAAAATAACACAGAGTCTAACAGTTTTAACGATTCCTATTTCTTAACCTCAAAAAAATCTTCTCAATGCCACGCAATGGGGAAAAAAATGTCCAGTGTTCTTTAGTGCTCCTGGACCCATAACCTATGGTAAGTAGACAGGATTTATTTGCAGTGAAAGGCGACACTTGTTCTGACGTAGACCTTTATTTGGAGGAAACTATACAGCAAATATAATTGGTGCAAATAACTAACAATAAAGGTAGGGTTCAGTGAGAGAGAAAAACAATAGTTCAATGTTGCCACACTATACACACAACAATTACATCAAAAACAAAAAACACAATATTTAACATTGCAACACTGACATATATGTTATGTTATTTAAATCAAAAATAACTCTCTTGTTACCTCCTTGACTATTATTTCTGAGGGACTATGGGGTTTCAGTACTCTTACTTGAATATAGAGAGGATTGTAAAATATTAAGGAAATATTACCGCCTGTACACCCAACCAAAATTTGAATCTCAACCTCTTCATATCCAAAAATAAAAAATAATACTCAACGTTAAGCCCATGTGCCCACTGATACGTGTTTTAATTACTATTAATTGAGTATATATTGATTATACGAATATGAATAAATGTTGGTTAAGAGAATCATCCAACACAGTGGGTATTTTGGATGATATGGTATCAGTACAACACGACTGGGCTGATACAGTAGGCTGAGTCAGAGCTGTGTAACCAAAAGGAACACAAGCAATATTTATTATTTTTAGCCGCTTACATTTCTATTAATTCGGATATTGCACCTTCCTCTAGTTATTTTAATAAATTAATTGAGTAATATAAAGCTATAACCTCAAAAAAAACCTGTGACCACACCCAAAACACACCATAACACCAAATAGGCTCGCAATCCCTTGGTTAGAAAACACTGTAATAGAGTTGTAGGGCGGTAAGGCACTTGTCTTAGCAACAATATCATAGAGATCAATGGTGCTATACATAATCCTAAAATTGCGGAATTACAAGGTAATCTCCATTTGTTGACATGAATAGTGGAATCCTGAGGGAGTTTGATCAAAAAATAGTGAGACGTGTTATTGATGTAAGAATGCAGCGAAGAAAAATTACATTCCGAATTCTCTAATGTAGATGGGAACCTATATGGTTAGATACTACAAAATTAAGGTCAGAGTTGAACAACTTATGAATAAAGTTGAATTTGACTAAACTGGCAGTAGCGTAACTAGTAGGAATGTGGATAAAGCTCAACGAAAATTCAAACTACCAATTTATAAAATATTAGAAGCTTGGGGGTGATATAATAGACTTGTTATAATTTTAAAGCCAACTTAAACGAATCATTGAAGGTTCAAAAATTGAAAATTGAGATAAATTTAAGTACACAGTTTAAGTAGTTATACCGAAATTATAATATAAGTAACGTACTTAGATGTTATATTTACTCACTAGATTTGAATAAATTAAAGCTAGATTTTCAATAATCAGTTTTTAACACAGTGGTTAAAGTCTGCTGCCAATTAAAATATTTGATTTATCTCTTTAAAATTATAGAAGTCGATACATACTCTAAAATATATTGACCTGAAAAAAAAACTAGTTTAATTTAAATAAGGTTGCAAATTAATCTCATAGTATGCACTGCAATCTTTAAAGATAATGATTACTTCATGTTTAAGAAAATAATTTTACAGCCCACTTGAAAAGAGAATTAGAGCACTAATGACAAACTTAGTTTAAATTCACCTAGATCGATTAGATTACAAAAGAATTTTTGAAGCATCTTCAAACAAAAAAAGAAAAACTATGGTGAACAGTGATAATATTAATACAAAGATAGAAAATATCAATAAATAAGAGTAAAATATAGCAAAATGTTATCAATGTTGACCGCAAACAATTTATTTATATTTTCTAAAATAATTTAGAACGCTATGCTTTTTAATATTCTATATAATGTTGGCAGCTTTATATGAGTCTACGAATTTCAAATAATTCCTTAAACTTATTTAAATAATTTGATTGAATTTGGCTGAACTTTAGTATACAAGTAGTAAGTTAAGAAGATTCCATCCTGCTGCTCTCTATCAGAAGTGTGACAAAGCTTTTACGTTATACGTTCCTTCTGTTAAACCTCAACTCGGCCATTTGTGGATATGATTCAGGTTTTTTCTTAAAGGTGTATATTTCAAAACTGTCTGAATGGATACTATTCCGAGTAGATAAAATTCCAGTTTTTGTGGATATAATTCCAGTGGATACAATTCCGAATTTTTACAAAAGCAATTTATTACAAAACTATCGGAATCGATACCATCCCCTAGGCTACACCAGCCATAAAGAAAAAAAGGAACAAGGGCATTAAAGGAGATAAGCCAGAATTCAGTATTAAAATATAAATTTTAAATCATCATTATCAATCTTCAACAATCAATAATTTAATAAATATTATATTTTTTGATTCTTGCCACATTTACTTATCCATCTTAACCTAAAATATTATGTTTTTTAATTTATTTAATTTATTTATTTATTAATTAATTATTTATTAATTTAATTAATTAATTTATTTAATATGTTATATATTCATGTTTTATGTAAGGTGGTCCTATTCTTGTAAAATCATATCCATTGTCAATATATTCTTTTATCTAATCAATTTATATCTAATTAATCCACATTCAGTTCTTTTTAGGTTACATTGTAATACATTAATATTGTTATTATAATCATTATTTCAACTTTAATTTCAACTACCATCATTGTAATTTTATATTGAATTCTACTTTTATAATATTATTTTACTTTGTTGATTTCTTCCTAACAAATGATACATATATGCTCTATAATGTTAATTACAAGAATGAAAAAATAATCATAAACAATTTGGCTTTGTGTTTTAAATATTGTAAAATAATTCAATCTTTTTTTTTTACTATTTTTAATTTTTTTATATACTTTAACAATAATGGGGATGGGTGCTTACACAGGAAATTGGGGAACTAGATATATATTTGATCATATAAAGCATTTATCAATTTATTAATCCCAAGCCCAATGTAATTAACAAATAAAAAATAATAATACATGAGATTAAAGATAAATAAATTTTGGGTTGCTCAGACAAACTTATTTGATACGATGTTTCATAGTGAAACAATTTAAACAACAAAATGAAATTTAATATTCTAAATTAATTTAGCACGAGACTCTCTCTCGGGACCTCTGGGTCATGTTGGGCAAAAATGTACCCTTATTAATTAAGCTGACTTATAAGACTAAAACTTACTTACTATACAATTAGAGCTTCTTAAATCTACAAATTACATCTATAAATTACAGTCTATTTACACAACGAGATCAGTCAAGGTTAATAAGAATAATAACAATTATATAAAGTCATTGCCTCTGTCGAAGTAATTATGCAGTTCAATGAATAAAGTTACTGTCTTGAATTAACTTATTTATGTATCATATAGTCTGTTGGTGGCTTCAGTTTGTAGACAGTTACAGTATCAGAAATCACTCACGTGTTTTAGTCGTAGTCGGCCGCGATACTATTTACTACCAATCCTTTGGTTAGTAACGTTATTCTTGTGATCCTTACTAAATCTTCTTTTACAAGAAATATTGTCTTATACTTTCGCTTTCACTAGTATCCCACTAGCGGTTTTACGTTTTCTTCCTCTTTCATATTAATTTTTACAACAATACCCACAAAAAAAAAAACCAAGCTCCCAAAACCAAACAAAACCTCGCTTCTTCTTTTCTCCAAGCATAGTTCGGCCATTGTGGGTGCTTCCTTCGACAGAAGGCAATTAACTAGACTTAATTATAAGTAGTATAAAACCAAATAAGTATTCACCTAAGAAACAAAAATTATAGCTAAATAAAAATATAAATTAACAGGATTAAAATTCTTACAATATGTACAAGATATGAAAACCGTTAATTGATGTAATAATACCATTCCCAACAACTGTCCCTAAATGAAAGCATAGTATTAAAGTTGACAATACGGTTTTGTTCTTTCTGTGCTAAGTCTAAACTTTAACCATATCCTTAAGAGTCCAAAAATACTAAGTTTATTTAACGTGAAATCCATCACAAAAATTAATAAGTTTAATATTTGGAGATTCTGAAATTATAATTTTGAAAAAAGGTTAAACTAATTTAAGCTGAAAGAGAATTTAGAGTACGAAGATATTAATCAATTTATAACAACGTCACTCACATATGAAGCCAGTATTGCAATATGTTGCCAACATTATAGAATTCTATCATTATATTGTCCTTGAAATTATCACGTGTTCTTAAGGAGTGGTAATAATTGACGGTTTAGAATATCCTGGGTTGTATGGTACCTCTCCAGACATATTTCGAAAGAACCAGACAATGAGCTTGCCGAACACAGAAGATAGAGTGCAGTGAACGCTTTTTTTTTCTGGGCGGTGTTCGGTACTCATGACGGGGAAAGAACCATGGTCCTCGATTCAATCAGGTCTTAGACAATGCCGGAAAGTGTTGTAGTGCCTTGCTGAGATTAATCAACTGGGGCCAGTGTGGTGAATGATTTAACCTTTTATTGTTAAGGTTTTTACAACGAGGTTACAGTAAGTGCATTTTCTCTAAAGTCTTCCTGCCTATTAACTGTAATTAAATTCCTATAGCCATTGTTGCAGTGAAAACATAATTTAAAACAAGGATTGAAATGCTTGTTGGTGATCAAGATGGCGTGGTGATTCCAGGGGGAAAAAAATTTGAGGTCAAATTGTGCGAAAGTTTGTAAAACACTGCTCTAATTTTATTATATTTATAATAATACTTCTGCAATTTAAATATAATGCAATGTGTTAAAAGTTTCCGCACCCTCTCACTCGGTGTGTAAATATAATTTATGTAAAGAGATTAAATATTTAGCATTACCAAGCAACTTTAAATGTTTCTACACTTATTAGAAAACAATTATTGTAGTTGACGTGTTTATTAAAAATAAAGTCCTTTTTTTAAGAGATTAATTATTTTCTATGGTCTCCATTTTACTTAAAACATAAAATTAAAGCTTAGTGTTTCAATTATATATATATATTTTACAATATTTGAATTGTGCGCGTGCTTAAGATACGCTAGCGCTTCTTGGCCTTAAGATCTGATCACTATTGTATTTCTCTTGCCAACACATATTGATATATCGATAGTGTACAAATCGATTTGTTTGTCGTTGAACTTGAAAAAGTCGAATATAATTAAAGGTTTAATGTAATGTTATAATGAAGAAATAGAATTTAAATTTGTAAAATGCACGCATTCCTTAATAAACACAAGTCAGTCGCTGTAAAAACTAACAGTTTTGTTAAAAGTAAGCTATTTTATTTTAATAATATATTACTTTGTATTTACTTTGATTTTATATTTTAGTTGTGACCTGTTAGGTCATCTTAAAATATAATGAAAAACTATGCTAATTAAATTAAAAATTGCAGCATGAGTTAACTTTGCAAAAAAATTTAAACTATAAAAGATTAGCTAAAAAGTAGTGTAATTATATTGCTTTATATTTCCAGGTACTTGTCGCTGTCGGCACTTAAATACATGTCATGTTTACAAATGTGATAGGTTGGGTGTCCCAACCTTTCAAGTCTCTTGTCCCATAGCATCGACTCGATTTTTGTCAAATCTTGCCAGAACAAGTACTTGTGTAAAAGTTCACAGCTCCATTCGCTTCAACTTTACAAACCCCTCTTTTCAGGCTAATTGTGACATAGGCTTTGTACCTATAGTATTAAATAATTCAAGTTTCAATACTGGGACAGGAATAATATTTATAAAGCATTTTCATGTAGGAAGCACAAGGTATGATACAGAACCATTTAAATCATCCTCTAAGGTCGAGGATTCAGTTAAAGCGCTGAAAGAAGACTTGAAGGAATGTGATAAACCCCCACCTGTAGAAGTGAAAGTAAAGAAGTCACTAAAACAGAAGATAGTGGATGAAGTTGTTCACTACTACCATGGATTTCGACTTCTTTTCATCGATATCAACATTTCGAGGAAGCTCTTATGGAGGGTCCTAAATGGTAAAACTTTAACAAGGCGAGAACACAACCAGGTAATCCATAAAAAAACTAGTCTAAGTTATTTTGTCTTTCTCCTGGTGTCTTATATCTCATCTGAGATACACATCTTTAACTAGGTCCTATACTAAAGAGGTATAATTTTAGGGTGCTTGCATTGGCATTTAGGAAAACCCATTTTTTACTTTATTCAAACACCCTTTGAAGAGGTTTGTTATTAATATAATACTAGATAGGCCCCCTACCATCTAGCATTTTAAATCACTATAAATACATAAAAACACTTGACAAATTAATATAACACTTTGGCCTATTTGTATATAATGTATCAGACAAGAAATAATCCACTCATTTGGGTCTACTCAACGTTATAATGTTCTGCCATATCCTTCAACATTGATTTTAAAATAATTTGGTTATAGGCCGTGTCCGAATAGTCTGTGCACTATGCACTTGTGCAATTTACTAGCTTTAAAATTGCAATGGTGTAAACTTAAAGAGCGGAAGTCATTTTGATGGTGTCTGAATTCTCTTAAAGTGTGCTGATGCACCTTTACAGCACACTTTACTAAAGGGCAGACAAAATTTGCTCCCCATCACACACATTGGTTAAAATAGAATTTTAAATGGAATAAATAAATATAAACTCTTATATAAAAATATATTTGCTGTGTAATTTATTAATTTACATTTATCAATAGACTAAACATTCTTAAGTAACTAAGCACAAAAATCTCACTTCAAAGGAAATATATTTTTATTTAAAAAATATGTTTAGTGAAATTATAAATAATAGTGTAAGAATATATTTTATTGATATAGGATGAGTTAATAATAGGAAAATAACCATTGACATAGCCTACTCTATATTGTTAAATAACTAAAGTATCCAAAGAATGCACATATGGCAAAATAGACAAAACACTATCAAAAATCAATCTCTTTGCCATGGAAACACAGCTTTCTTAGTTGTTCACTATAAAGCTCTAGGCCTTAGTGCACTGTGATGTCCGAATAGTTAAATGAAACCTATGCACTTAGGGGCACCAGAATCATGTCTTTTTAAAGTGTGCAGTAATATGCACAAGTGTGTAATGCAAAGACTATTTGAACACAGCCATAGTATTTGTTACAGCAGAGATAACTTAATAATAAAACACTCAAAACCTGAACAATATAAAAAAAACTATAATAGGCCTATAGGCCTACACAAATCACAAAAGTTAGTACCTATTTAATTTTATAAATATAATAGTTTTTATAAACTTTCACAACCAAACAAAACCTAACTTTCCATTAGAGTTTGTTAGTTATTGTCTAATCCAGGCATGTCAAACGTGTTTGATCATAAGGGCTATATTGAACATAAAAAATACCAGGTGGGTGGGCCACATTTCAGAAAAAAAAATTTACTGTCATCTTGAGGAAAAATAATTCTAACTTATTTTTTTATTATAAAAAAAGGGAGTTGGGCCATTTATGTAAAACAATCTGATTACAGTACCTATTTACCAAAAATTTGAAACTTTTTATTTGTACTAATGGTGTTATGTTTGAAAAATAGTGTGAATGTCGGGCTGTCACTTTCCTAATTGTTGACAAATACTTCCAATGTGTCAAGCTGAGATCTCTCGGGTGTTGGGTTCCATTTTAAATTAAAAAACAACTGTTGAATAAGTATGTGCCAAACATTACACATATTTGGCGTAGGCCTACAAATTTAACAATCTTTGGCTACTGATCCATGTCAAAGAAAGGGACATGCAGCAGTGGTCCTGAAATGATAATACCTAAAGTCACAGCCCCTAAACTAAATTTCTTAACTTCATAACACTTAACTTTATAAGACTTAACTTTATTACACCTAATTTGATAGCTCCCAACTTCACTAGACCTAACAGCACTGGACCTAAAATTAATTTTTCATAGATTACTTTAAAATATCCTTAACTGTTCAAACAAGCAGTGGACCTAAGGTCAAAAGACCTAAACCTTATAAAACCTAACTTCACAAGACCTAACTTCACTAGACCTAATTTTATAAAACCTAACCTCACAAGCCAACAAGCACAAGACTTAACAGCACAAGACCTATTTTTATATAGCATGCCGACATAAATCCTAAAACAACATTCTTTTTACCACACTGATAGGAACACAGACAAAGGCGTCAGTCTTGTCTTGTGTAGTTTTCTGAGAAATGGGAGGTCAGAGCTCAAATCCTGATGGGTGTATAGTGCTCGTCAAGTAAGAATGGGTGTCTCCCATTTATATTTTATTTGCTAACCGCTTTGGATTAAAATAGTTGTTTCAATGTTTATGAATGGTTTGTGTTGAACATCGAGATATAAAATTAGTAAAAATGGCCGAAACACTTGGAATGTAGAATAATGTCAAGCTCAACTAAACTAGTTGGCTACTGACAAGGAAGTTGGGATTAGAATCTCGGCCGAGCGTTTTGAGGTATTTTTTATAGATAATTTATCACTCTTTTCAAGCAAATATAGGAACATTTCCCCTAAATTCTTCCTTTCTCATTAATTTTAAATAGTGAAATTAAATGTGGATAACTCGAATGAGAAGTAAAATTAAAATCTCTGACCGGCAGGATTGCCTCAATGTTAATAATCTCGACTGACATGCTCAGCTTTTATTTAGGAAGTTAATATTTGTCTATCCTGTCCAAGTATGCTAAGAGGGTTTTCCCACTTATACTCTACTCATGCTTTCTTCACATATTTCTCCGTATTTACAATAAAAAATATAAAACATTTACTGCAGGGACATAATTATTATTAAACTTAAAAATAAAATTTTACTGTGCAATAATCGTGGCCCATATTTTTATGTCGCCCATATCACATATTTACTAGCACACGCAGGCTATCCCCATATTTACACAATGTTGTAAGAAAGAGAAATGTATAATTTAAAGGAAATGTACTCTCATTTGTGTGAAAGAAGAATCCGAAACAATTTAGTCAATTTCAACTCGCCCTTATCTCAGTACACTTTACTGGAATTTGAACCCGATTTCCCCGTTACCAACCATTCAGTTTATTGTCTGAATCATTTAATTACCAATGTGGGCTACAGTGCAGTTATTGAGGGAACAAAGCAAATCTCATTATTGGATGTTTATATTTTACCAGCTTAATCTCATGACATAATGACATTAGCAAACTTCACTTATTTGTTGAGTTAATTAATGAGTAATTTTTATTTAAAATACATTTTATATATTGTTATATTTTAACTGTAGAAAGTCTTGAGAGCTGCATCAAACACATAAATAGGTAGCCTATATTTATAAATATATATATATATATACACTATAAAATGTGAGGTTTTTTATGTTATTGAAAACCCTAATTAATCACTTTAGAAAATTCATAATGGCCTCCAAAATACCTTACAACATTATGTGGAATCCCGAGATGGCCGTGGCCAAATTCAAATGGCAACTCCTATACCTTATAAGGAGAGCTGAAGCCTATTGATCTCTATAATATAACTATATAGACATCTGTGGCTAAAGTTTTCGAGCTGTCATCTGCACACTATTGTGTAAGAGAGAAGGACATTTTCGAGTGTCTCTTTCTCTCTTACACATATACAAGGCAATCTGGAATTTCGACATCATTCGTTAATTTTTATGAATATATTAGATATGTCAATGTATGCCTAGTTAAACGAAATAATTGGGCTAATTAAAGGTTTGAAGAGCATAACTAGGCTCAACACTCATTACTTGTTTCTTTAAATAAGTCAATTTAGGCTAAAATAGTAATACTTCCTTCAAGCCTATAACCTAAATGATTGTTTGAACATAAGACTTCTACACAAAGTTTGACATTCAAACAAAAGTAACCCGGTTTTTTTGCGACCTTATTTCATTATAGTTATTTAACATTAAATACAATATAGTTTCTGAAAGCAATACACAAGCTGAGAGCCAACTTTACATTTATAAATTATTATCTATAATTTTAATATAGTAATACTTCCTACAAGCCCTATAACCTAAATGATAGTTTGAATGTAAAACTACTACACAAAGTTTGTTATTCAAACACATGTAATTAAGTTTTAAGATACCTTATTTCATTGTAGTTAGTGAATGTTTTATTCTAGACAATCTTGGAGGCTACCTTGCACATAATACAAACGTGATAAATTGCTATTGTTGTAGTTTTACACACTGCAACAAAAACTCTTGGAGTTCACTTTCCTGACTGTCCACATTTGTCCACATCCACTGTCCTTCACACTGGCATGTATATCCCAGTGTAGCCAATCACTCCACAACACATTTCCTCACATTCATAATCACTCCTCCCTCCTTAGTCTTAACAACCCCCCCCCCCCCCCCCCCCCCTTT
>CABFVZ010001720.1:0-50817 GCA_902151445.1 Timema monikensis | reverse complement strand
GTTCACAAAATTTCTTCTCTTCAGAGGTTGAGCCTTGCAGGTTGCTTAATTACGTGGCCACTCCTAGTAGAGGTCAATCGAGATGGCGTACCTCTTGAGGCTGACTCTTCGTTGATGGGCTGCCTCATCTCTTGGGGTAGGTTCAAAGGCTTACTCCTGGATGAAATTCTTTCATGAGGAGGGCTGGTTCTCTTCTCTTGAGTGGGTGAGTCAAAATTACTCCTGGGCGAAGTGGACAGCGCTGATAGCAATGGGGGCTCAGATGGCTCAACTGCTATTGACCTCCTAGATGGTCTTGGATTTGAGCTTGGTGTCTGGATACTCTTTGTGTTCATATTTTGTTTACTGAGTTTCCTCCCCCACTGGCCTCATCTGATCCACATGGTGGAAATAGGTGCTATCCCCTTGTTTTATTAAATAATGTAAATCACCTTTTTTTTTCTTTGAAAATTCCCAAAAGCCACTTTTTTTTTCAGGGTTTCTGTAGGAACGGAAAGCGACATTTGATCCTTCCTCGAAAATCCTTGGAACATCCACTGGATCCTCGGAACACCACTGAAGGGCTAGGGGACCTAAAGGCTTTACTAAATCTATACAGGTCCTTAACGTACATCCCAAAAAGAGAGATGCAGGAGATACTCCAGTGATGGACTGGGGAGTCCTCTTATATGCTATCAGGAATTGAGTTATAGCATTACTAATACTACTTCCACTGAGTATGGCTGCTTTGAGAGAGGATTTAAAAGTCTGCACTCCCCTTTCCGCTAAACCATTAGAAGCTGGATGATATGGTGCAATCAATTTTTGTTTGATTCTTAATTCGGAACAAGTTTAAGAATTATGAGCTAGTAAATTGATATGATGACGTGGAGGAGACCAAAATTTGTAAAAATTTGTTCAGCAGTTTAATTGTTGTTGTAGAAGTTAGATTTTTTACAGGGTGAACATTGACCCACCTGCTGAAAGCATCCACAATAATAAGAAAATACATGCCTTTGAGAGGGCCTGCATAATCTATATGGAGCCTTTCCATGGGTGATGAGGGGTATTGCCACTTGTGATAGGATATCTTGGCTGGGTTGTTTTTCATCTTTTGGCAAGAAAAACATTTTGAAATCATTTTCTCAATATCCGAATCAATTTTAGGCCACCACACATAACTTCGTGCCAATGCTTTGCTCTTAACCACTTCCATGTGTCCCTCGTGTAGCTCATCTAATACTCTGGATCTTAGGCATGTGGGCATGTACACCCGCTGGCCCCAGAAAAGACAAGCATGAAATAAGGAATATTCGTGCTGTGGATGTCCCCAACTATTCATGCGTTTTAAAGTAACCCCCGATTTGAGTGTTTGGATGAGTTCCACAGCTTCTTTTTCCTTAATCAAGCTTCTAATTATTTCCTTTGAAGTAACTGGTAGTACATTGATTTGGCCTAAACTAAAAACTTCTAAATCCCTGTCAAAATCCTCTGCTTGGTTTTGTAAAGGTAGACGTGACAAACCGTCTGCATTCCCATGCTCCGCACCTGGACGATATTGAATGTCATAATTGAACGCTTGAAGAAATATAGCATACCTCTGGAGCCTTTGAGCAGACAGAACCGGAAGACCTTTGAATGATTTGAAGATGGATAGTAATGGATAGTAAGATGAATCGATGGCCAAATAGTTAGGCAAAAAAACTTTTTCACGCCTAATATAATGGCACATGCTTCTTTTTCTACTTGACTCCACTTTTGCTCCCCCCATGCTCAAGGTCCGACTAGCAAAGGCGATTGGCCTTTCAGTGCCATCACTCATGCGATGGGACAATATTGCCCCTAAACCGTAAGGGCTGGCATCAGTAGAGAGGACAATTTTTTTTCTTCGGGTCGAAGTGGGTAAATACCCTGTCAGATGCTATTGTTTCCTTAATTTGTTCAAAAAATTTGACCAACTTCATTGAAATTAAAATACACTCGTGATTTTAAAAGATTGTAAAGGGGATGGGCTAAAGTCCTGAGGTCTGGTACAAATTTACCATAGAAATTGACTGCCCCCAAAAACGATTTTAATTCTGTTATTGAAGTTGGTGGCTTTATTTTCAAAATTGCTTCCACCTTTTCAGGGCATTTGTGGGTACCACAATAAATGTTTACCTGAAGACTTGAAGTGGGATTAAGGAGAATGTGTGTAGCTTAGGAAAAGAATTATTAGTTTTATTTGATTGAATTTAAGCTTTTGAATGTTTACTTACAATTTCTATTTTAAACATCATTTACCATTACTAAAGTTGAATTGAATATTTCATAATATTTTTAGTTACATAGTAATTAGAGCTACTAAAGTTCTACAGTTGATATTTTACTTTTCTAAGACAATTTTTTTAAAGTAAAATTTACTGTTAATTTCATATTTAAATCATTCGAAATTTAAATGCCTTTTTATTTCCTCTAGGATCGAAGAATTTTGGTGGGATCTACTTAAACAACCATTGCCTTTTCTTTTTAGCTCAGAAATAAAGCTACCTACCTAGTCTTTGGTTCAATCTCGGACTGGATGGTTTTCTCTTGTTCAATCTAAGATTGGATCGTTTTTTCTGTTTTGATCTTGGATTGGATCGTAGTTCTGGTTCGATAACAGATCGGGTCGTAGTCTCTGGTTCAATCTCGGATTTGGTCGTAGTTTCGATTTCGGATTGGATCGTAGTCCCTGGTTTGATCACAGATCGGATCGTAGTATTTGGTTCAACCTTGGATTGGATTGTAGTCTCTGGTTCAATCCCTGATTGGATTGGATTCGCTACAATTCTAGCACCTAGTTGATCATTGAATTTATTGAGTTTTGCATCGGTTTGATTAATTGCATCTATTATTTCCTGTCTGGTTTCACCTAGCTCATTATTAATTTTTTCAAGTTTTACATCTATTTTTTGATTAGTTCTTTCACTATTTGCTGTCATTTCCTGTAATAAAACACTCATAAACTAATCTAAACTTCTTATGTTATATCTCTTAGTTTTTTTTTTATGGTTTGTGTCGCTGTCTCTACTTGTATTCGAATTCACCATCCTGTCTTATAAAATTTACAAATGATTACAAATATTAATGAGATTTCTACTTATTAATTCTAAAACAAAGTTTTATCCTGTAGATTAAATCAAAGGGAAAAAAAAATGGTCTAAGGCTTATCTGACTTGATTGATGAGGTCGTCTCGGTGTCCCCATGTGTGGAACGTCTGTTGGTTGTTCCACCTTGGTGCGATTTTTTTCGTCAGAGTGTCATTCAGTGTGCCATGTGTAGAATATCTGTTGGTGTGCCATTCAGTGTGCCGTGTGTGGAACGTCTGCCTGTTCCTCTTCGGTACAATGTTTATCGTCGATGCGCCGTTCAATGTGCCATGTGTCTCTCAGTTGGTAGAGTTTCTTTTTAGTCTCGAGGATTCAAAGATTCGAGTCGCGATTGGACGTCAATTATGATGATCCGGGTATAATTACCCCGCGATTGAGCACCAATTATAACAATATTGGATTTTAAATAATGATTATGCATATGTGGATGATACTGGGTTTTATGATGATTACAACACGTACATGTCCTACTATGCACTTAGCAAATAATTAAGTTGTCTGATTATTTGTGATTTTTATTCTTATAAAATGAGTAAGACTTTTAATGTTGCACATGATTTATTTTAATTATTACACATTCAGTACTGAATATTTGATAATAAGTGATACCGTTTTTTGTTGATATACAGACTGTGTCAACATAACTATTTTCTGTATTCTGAGTACGGTGTACTGTGTACTGTGTAGATTTATGTAACTCTGTGGGTTCAAACGCACAAGCTGCTTATATATGACCTACCCCTTGTCTCCAATTACATTAATCACATATTTAAGAAGATACTAGATTATCAAATTTCAACATTAAGTTCTGGTTCAAGGTAATCAGATAAGATCAAATGACCAGGGAAGATACTTCAGGAGAAAACTGAGTAACGAATAGAGATTTTTTTAAGCTTTGTTCACTGTTTGTAGGTCGGTGGCTGTCTTATTACCAGTCCACAACTTTCTGGCACGCGAGCAATGAACCACTGTATCCTCGCACACGTTGGAATTCGCTGAATTGTTTTTACGACGCGACACAACCGTAAAACCGTCATCATCACTTGATGACGCAAACTGTGACCCAGCTGGTGATTACACAACAGATTTAAAGTTGACAACAGAGCTTTTGTTTATTAGAATTTGAAGCTTGGCTAGATGTCAAATTGGGTGAATACAGTGAATTAGATAGGTGAGATGTAGACAGGGAAGATTCAATTGGAATATAAGATTGTTAAGATAAGGAGCATTGCATTCCAACAGAAATCAAGCCAATCGGGGTCCTGAAAGCTAAAAGCTCCGTAATTTGGGACTTATGCACAGCTTTGTCACTACTCAGATCTTTCATCTGAGTAGACAGATCATAGACTATGCTAATCAGGGAATTTAACAATAATTTAATAATAATAATATCTCATATTATTCGATTCAACTTTATTTCAAATTAAAAAAATGGACTTTGCACATTTCTATAAAGTCATATTAATTTATTCGTTTGTCAATGTTCAGTATTTGGTAGAATTCCTACTTTTTTCATTTACATGAGTGGCTTTCATCCCTCTTGTTGGGCATGCTCTTTTAACCATGTATTTTTGTCTTGTTAGAACTGGCAGTCGAGTTTTATTTGTTGAAGAAAACTAAAATGCTATGGTTTCCCAACTGTATAAGTCAATGTAAGTGATTTACAAATGGAGTAAAAATTTCGTTTTCAAGGCACCGAGGTTTGGATTATAATTTTCTTTTTATGTGTCTTTCACTATCTATCAAAGAGAATTAAAAGAATTAATTATTCAAGATTCCCATATTTACTAAAATTGTTGCCTACTTAGGTTGGATGCTAAGTGTAAGTCACGAGTTGCTTCTCGTCCTTATTTAGAGATCTCACAATAAATATTCCCAATAGAAAAAAACAACTGGAGATAAGATTTTAAAAAGAGGGTTGTTGTCTTTCTTGCTCTCACAGCTGCCAAATGTGTCTCACGAATGTGCAAGTTGAGTAAGAACTCTCACCACAGCGGACAAGGCCGGATCCTCCTCTCGAGAGGTGGTCAGGACCGAGGCGGCAATACTGAAAACATCAATTATTAGTGCTTTATTACTTTAATTCAAATAACAAAGCAAACAAAATAAACACTCTTTACTAAGTGTAGTTTTTATTTAGTCAACCATGGTTAAACCTAATGATATTTTACCAAAAGTGGCATTTTTAGATGTGGGTGTCTTCTTCTCTCTCCACACATTTTTTAAAATTTTTCTCCACTTCTTAATACTTATCAAGGTTACATTAATACAGTATGGATGAGGACGGTATAATTTAGATCAAGTGTAAGACTTTCCCCCCTTTTTGTGACCAGAGAGAGAGTGAAAATGATTTTAGAAAAAAACCTTTCAGAACCCTAGGATGAGATTCGAACCTCAACTTCACTATTGCCGGCAATCCAGAAGAAATGAGGTTCATGCCTTAGCTTACTTGTCCACTCATGTCAGGCAAATGTTGATAAATTTACTTAAATTCACCTTTAGAGTTCCCTGTCCTTAGTGTTAGTTGCAAATATCTCAAACTGGTCCCCGATATATGGGAAGCTTAAAGTATGATGGAGAATAGAAGTTAATACAACTTTAATTGATTAATTTTCTTTTATGTGAATGATTCATTTTTCTGAGACATTTGTATTTGAACTCCAGACTATCTGTGAAGCTTGGATTCAATCCCAACATAGTGCACTTGGGGGTGTTTTTTTAAATATTCTCTCAAGCTAGATTTTTATATAATACCTTAGAATTAACTCAAATGATTCAATGTCTTTGGAAGTTAATACAACAGGAGGAAAGTGCAAGATTGCAATAGCACTATAAATACTTGATAACATGTGTGCTGAACCTTGAGTTAAGTACATGAGAAACTTAATTACTATAATGTATAGTTTTGACATACGTGGGGTTCCTAAGAATGCAAGCAAGTTCATCCACTCGGCTCAGAACAATTTGCTTGTCCACAGTTGGTAGACCCGTGTTGGAGATGCCAGTACTAACCTTATGGAAACATAACATCACCCTTGGGATGAGATCTTCACACCGGCTTGCCAACTGTCAAAAACATTCATCAAGATATATATATAAAACATTTCTTTGGTTTGTACTAAGAGTTAAACTGAATTCAGTATTTTAAAAAGCCAAATCTTTATTACCTGCTTCAGTGACCGCATGGTCTTAAGTGTCATTTTCACAATAGACTATATTGCTGATGACAGGAAGATTGAGGTTTTAATCCCGGCCGGGTGTATTGATTGTGGTTTTTCCTAAATGCCTTTCCACTCTCCCTCCAAGCAAATGTGGGTACACATCCTCTACATTCAACCTTCTTCATGCCTAGCTCAATATCTTAATTAGTACATATGTGTGTAACCTAACCTAAACATGTGGTAGGATGTGGTGCTTACAATTCTTGATTTAACCTAGAAATCCAGAATTTGAATAAAAATATTGGGAAAAATTATATTTATATATATATATATAGAGAGAGAGAGAGAGAGAGAAAGAGAGAGTAGAATAATAGAAAATGGAAATAGTAACTAGGTCTTAATGTTAAAATAAATCTATATATATAGAGAGAGAGAGAGTAGAATAATAGGAAATGGAAATAATAACTAAGTCTTAATGTTAAAATTAATTTTTTGTTATAATTTGAGTTGGGCCTTTTTCCCGATCATTTGGCTTTTTTTATTTTTTATTTTTAACACCGCGTCTTACTACCTCTTCGGATTATACACTCTTATTTTATTTACCATATTACAAAGGTAATATGCAAAACAACACATACAAATTTTTGAACGTGAAACAATTTTTTGTTGATTACATTAAAAAAATATTAATCAAAATAAAATATAGTCCTGATAAAAAAAATTGAAATATACTGTACAATTACAAACTAGGGATGAGCCCTTGAATCCTGAAAGAGATTCAAGGATTCGGGAAATATTCCGATTCCAGCATCAAATTCTTAAAAAAAAAAAAAGTATTTCCAATTTTTCAAGTGAAATTTGTTTTATAACTCTTACATTGCTTTATGGTGATTTGGAACCAATTATAATTATATGATTAACTCAACAACCAGGCCCAAGCCAGTAATTCAACACTTAACCGAATGTATTAATGCTATAATAAATGCATTATAAGAAATAATTTTTACATTTAGTTAATATTTATATTTTCTAATATTCTATTATATTTATTTTCTGCATATATTTATAATTTTTTCCAAGATTCGGATTCGTAGGTAAATTGGAGGTTCGGATTCGCAAAACAATGGATTTGATCCAACTATAGTGGAAACTATTTTTAAAAAAAGAGGAGGGAGAAGTATAATGAAGATAGAGTTTTAGACCTCTTGGTAAAAATCCAAAATTCTAACCTGTCAGCATAAATTATTAATGATTAGAGACATGCAAAAGTGTTATTTTTAGGGGAAAATGGTGTTATTTTTCTCAAAAAGCAATGATATTAGTTATGTCAATATGAGTCAAACTAATATTAATTAAAAGGACTTAAGTCTAGAAAACGGTAGCATGCTTCTGGATACACAACAATTTATACACCAACATTAGGTCACTAGCATATGGTGAGCACACAGTGATATTAAATTTTATGATTTCATTATTAATCAAAGCAGTGCTATTTTATTCTGGACTTGTTCAAAAATCAGTACTGTATTTATTATTTATTTCTCCATGCTAAGTTAACTGTAAAAAAAACCTTTTTCACATTGTTAGCTATATTAACACTTAAATGAAAACAATGCTATTGTGGCTAGATTATTTTCCTTAAGGTTTGTTCTTTTGCCGGTCAGAACATTGTTGTACGTCACAAGAAATCTTGAGAGTCAACTTTTGCACATGGTAATCAAATTGCCTCCTCACATGTCTTTTGACAATTCATAAGACAAATCCTCCTCATTTGCTGTATTAAACAGAGTGATTACCTACCTTAACCTGGCATTTGATAATTTCCAATATTTCAGACTCTCTCCTCTTTATGTTTTTCCGATTTGATGTGTTTACTGAACTCGCATGAAACTCATTTTAGAAAACATTCTAAAATTTAACTAAGTATGGAGCAGGAATAGTTATGGTTAAGACTTCAAAAGACCTAAGGTTATAATATAAAGGTCTTTATTCTCTCACGGTTTCATTTAACTTCTCCTTCAATTTACTTTCTGTTCCCCCAATTGGTTTTAATGGTCTTTAATTTCATTTTACAGTGCCATGAATATGGTGCATATGTACCGAAACATGTCGGCCAAAGTTTAATCCGCTTCTAAATGCTGAAACTCTCCCAAGGAGTAACGGGACATATCAAGTTTAAAACTTCGTTTCTTCACATAAACACTGGACATTTTTAATAGTTTGTTACATTTTCAACCTTATTTTACATTATTTGTATTACCTGTAACTTTATACTTTTGCTTGTTTAATCCATTTAAATTAGCCATCTTCATTGTTTGAATTGTTTGTTGTCCTCAATTCATTTCTGATATTAATTATTTTAATATGGTTTCATGTATTTATTTTTCTGAATGATGGTCACCATTTGACTTGATAATTATGTTATGTAATGAATATTTTTAATCTTTTTATTTTTATCTCATATTTTAATGCTTATCGAAAGCGTAACTTGGATTTGTTTCTCAATATTAAAGTATATTTAATTTTAACCTGTTAATAATTTTAACTTTTTATCAATTTCTTTTGTATACTATCCTTTCACCTTTAAATTATAACCTTAGGTCTTTCGAAGTCTTTACCATAATCGCATGAAACTGTCTAAGTTTTTTGTTCATATTGTGCCCAAACCAGTGTAAGAAACTTCTTTTACATCTAACTATTGGATTCCCTTTCAAACCACACTGCTTCAGCACACATTCATTACTGACTTTGTCCATGAGAGTTTTTCCTCATACATTTCTTAAATATCTCGTTCCAACCCCATTAACCTTGCTCTTGTGTTTCTGCTGACAAACAAATGCCATCTTAACAGTGGTATAGATCTGAGTTTCAGTATGAGTTTCTTTAACTTAGTGAACAATAAAACATTGAATTTAGATGTAGTATTCTAGAGGAAATTTACTTTTATCCTGTGGGTAACTAAAAGCTTCAGTGAAATAAACATCCTACACTATGAGCTTATTACCTTAGCCAAGGTGGCAGCCATAATGTTTATTAGTTTCAAGGACACACACTTAGAGGAAAGTTGTCCCAGGATTTCATAAAGTGCACTCTCCACCGTCTCATATAGTCTCGTCATGACATCATAGTTGTTGCAATGTGCGCTACAAAGATAAAAATATTAAATATATTAAATTTTACTTATTACTATCAATAAGATTTAGTTATGTAAACTTGGTGTGGTTAACAAAACATTAGCATTGGACAATCTCTTGTTGGCTCTGATAAACGGACGAATGAAATAGTTGGGGCAAAAACATTATAACCTTCATAAATGGGATGCATTCACTTTTATATTTTTATGAAATCCTAAAATCAAGATATAAAAAGTAAATAAAATAATTGTTGATTTAGCTATTTTAAAGGTCTTATTGACTATAAAAACAACTTGTAGTACAAGAGGTATGCTACCAGAAATTACTACTGACACATTTTTTCATAAAATGAGGGTTATCGTGTTTTTGCCTTGACCCCTTTGATTATGGAACAGTTGGTCAACAGATGAATAGTTGTAGTGAGGGATAGTGTTGCAAGATCAACCACTTGAAAACAAACATACCTCTGAACCATGAAGGGTAAGTTAAAAGGGGTACTAACATTATGGAAGAACTATAATCTTTATCTGATTATCTAAGTACTTATATTTACTACAGTTAATAGTCATAATATATATTATTTAAAGTTTTCATAACAAATTAAGAATTCATTTAAGAAAAATTAGAAGTGAAAGCAAAAAAAGCATAACAATGTGGGAATGTTTACCTCTTATGCTTACCATATTTTCTATGATTTGAATTTATGAATTTTTAAAAGTGTATATTACCTATACCTTTTATCTTTAAAAAGTAAATCAATTTTTTTTCAGGGGTATTAATAATTTAATATTAGATGAGTAGACTTATGTTACCTTTTTGTCGATGAAGCCAACTCTCCTACCGCCCACACAAGATGTGTGTAGAAGTCGAGCGCAGTGTCGCAGTTGTCCAGTATTGACAAGTATGTAGACACCTCATTTTCATTTGTTAATAATCCTTCTGGACATAGCTGTACAATCTGACGTAAGTGCTTAGACAAGATTCTGGGAAAACAATTTAAAAAAATCATAATAATTTGATCATAAGAATTATTCAGTTCATTTAAAATACAAAATGATAATAATTAAAAGGTTATGGTAAAAATGTGTATTACATTTTGTTATTTTCTGTACCTCTTCCTCTGACTTTTACAATGAAAGGTTTCATTTTATTAATGTAACCCATCAAAAAACTCACCTTCACAAATCAAGAAAATATTATTTCTGTTCCTGTTTAGCTGAATAAGACTGCAAGACAACAAGCATTGAAAACAGGATCTAGACCACATTCCAAGTTAGGAGGTGGGAGGGACTTGGTTGGAGAAGTAAAAAACTTTTTAATGTCTTACTGCCTGTCTTGGCTAACTGTATATGAACATTAATTGAGATATGAATGAGAAGGTATAATTTCCAATTCTAAAGTTAGCAAATGTCAATAGTCAGTTTCAATCCATAAGGAAAGCAGTGTCTTTTAAAGCTAAATTCACATCATCAGCTAGACCCATCCAAAACTTTTATGAAAATGGAACAAGCCAAGTTAATTCTGAGCTCTTCCAATCAGCTTGGAAAATACCATTTTTGAAATGCTGTTTCAACATTAATTTTCAGAGAGGTTATTGAGTGTTCCGCAGGCAAAAGTGAGACCTGTGTAAAGCAATAGTAAAAAAGCTGACTTTTGGACATAGTGTGCAAATTGAAAGAAGTCCATGAAGAGTTTATTACCAACAACATAAAAGCAATGTGGACACCAGTATTTAATGTTGACAGTGAGCATGCATTTTCAAAATATTCCAACATCATGTCAGGTATGTGCACTAACTTGAAAGTTTCGAAATAATTATTTATTTGTACTTTGCAAAGAAAAAATGGCTACAAATGGCTGTTTAAATTAAACAATGAAAGGAGGATAGAAGGCCAAGGCCTACACATTTACCAGAAAACTGTAGGTCTCATTCTCGTTCATAATTATAACACAACAAAACACCTAATTATGTAATTTTAAGGGTACATCAGTTCCCTTATTCAGCAAAAGAGAGTAAAACACATCAGTCTGTTTCTGTGTTTTAATCTCTTTTGCTGGATGATGATGATGATGATGATTAAGCCAGTGTTTGTTTAGAGTATATTCCCCCTTCTATTTTTGTTTGATACAGTCAACAATGCCGAAATATTACTCTGTGTGTGTGTGTGTGTGTGTGTGTGTGTGAGAGAGAGAGAGAGAGAGACTACTTCTACTATAAAAGACAGAAGAAAGGAAGAAGACGTCACCTTTGTGCATTAAATTCATCCCACACTTTCCTTTTCCTTTATTTTTATCAATTTCCGTTATCATAAAATTATTTAGCCACTAGGCCACCTCATTTTTAAACTTTAAAGTAGCAATCACTATCCTAAGCTAATAAATAGATCTAGTTACTATCACAATATGTATGTATATTCATCATTTTAGATTTTGTAATGTGACCAATAATTTGTGATGTACACTTCCTTTGCCTTTAAGTGTAGCTTTTAGTGTTAACGGAGTTACATAACAGCACAAAATAACCAAAATTGAACAAGAAGAGTGTTTTAGCTTGAAATATTTTTACTGGTTAGGCTTTGTGATTATCAAGGCCGGATTTTTTAAAATTACTATAGATGTGGTTTATGAATATTTTAACTGAAGTTTTAAGTTTTCTAAACTTTAACACTAATATTATACAGCTAGACTAAGTATAAATAATAATACTGACTTGTAAACAGCTGCAGGATATCCATCCACATTATATAACTTGTTGACTTTCCTCAGCATGGTGATCAGCACTTCTGCTAGGGAGAGGGGGTTACCCTGATGTTCAACTGCCGAGAGGAACACATCAATTAGCAGAGGCGTAACCTCACTGCAAGTCATCACCAAAGGATGAACACGCAGGTCTGCCAATACTTCCAGGTATGAGGAAAACCTAATATAGAACATATTAGCAATTAAACCCTAACAATAATATAAACGGTATAAACTTTGGGTTATTTTGAAATTTTCGAATTACAATATTGGCATGAATGTAGAATGGCTTTGCAAATAATAAGACCCTAAAATTTTGAAGGTGTTCTACATGGAAAATTAAAAGGTCTTGAAAATACACGGTAGAAACTTAACAAATTTGATACATTTTATTAGGTACTCTTGAATGCTTTTCTTGATGCAAAGGCACTCCTAAATTCTAAATTTTAATGATTTTTTTTTTCTACAAAGTTGAATATTAGCCTTGGAAACACCAGGCTTGTTAGCAGCCTGCACATTATTTGTTAGTAGCTCCATGTGTATTGTCTAACCAGTCAAACCTATCCAGTCTCCTACTCTCCATCTTCTTTAGATATTGTCCACAGCAGCCAGTGGGTTCAGTAGAGCTTCTCGGGGTTAGTTAAACAATGGTGGGGGTGGAGAACTTATTCGACTAAAGAAATATAAATTTATGGGGTTGATTTTGCAGTTTTATTTTAAAGAAAAGCTAATAGACATTTTATTACATTTTGAACCACTAGTTATATAATAAAAAAAAAAAATAGTACTTGAAGATAGACATAATATGGTGATATTTGTGATAAATTAGCCCCATGGTGGTCTCTTTTTTTCTCCTCCCTCCCTCCCCCAAATCTCTCAACACCCTAAACTAAAGACAACCCGTGAAGAAAGGCTACTCATACCTCTTAGAATATGCCTTAATAGCTTGCGAACTAACCAGCAAGTGGGTTGCGTCTGACGCTTCCCTTCCATATAATATCAAAAACAGACACTAAAATCTGATGTGCTGATTGGCTAGCCGTTTGCGCCAAACCGGGATCACTTTACAATTGTTGTTGATTTAAAATTCATATCATAGCTTATTGTCATTTGCTTGTTTATTAAAGACATCATAGAAGGCTTCCTTTCAACATTATCACACACTTGCAGATCTATTGTAGGTGGTTTATAATACCAGAAACACAGAACCGATACTTCCACCAACTAGCACTGAATCATTGGATTACCAGTAGAGTTAGAATCAAGGGAGAAATTCTCACCCTCTCTCCTGAGTTTATTATTAAGTGTGTGAAAGCGTGATAATTCTCTTACTTGTGGTGGTTTTTTACTTTATTTTTTATCCTGAGTTTATTATTTGATGTGTGCAATATTCCTGCCATCTTATTAGTACATTTACAGTATGCTACAAAATAAACCTCTGTAGGAATCTAATGTTCTTTCTAATCAAAAAATGTTAGTCTGCACATATAATAGACGAATACTGTTTTCAGAAAAAACATTTTTAAGAGAAAAATATCACACTTTATTTGGGCTAATATGGTAATACATAAAAATCAGTGCTCTAATTATAAAACATCATAATTTAAAGAATTTTTTTATCAAGTTGGGCCTATTACGATCTTCATAACTTTCAACAAGATTTCAATATTATATATTATAGAGCTAACTTGTTTCTATACATAAAAAACTGCATGACGTCAGCCTGCAATCCAACCATACCAGCCGAGCGACCGTCTTTTGGAGAAGATAATGTAAATTTATGCAGCTAGAGGATATAATGTTGTCAGTACAACAACCCTTATGGCTGTTAATCTAAATTTTTTCGACTGGAGCCGCTACTTTTTCATTCAAGTAGCACCCTATTTGTACGCACCAAGTTGAGTTGACACTGTTCCAGACCCACTGTTTTACATCAAATCTGGATATTTAAAGGATTTTCTATAGTTCCCCTAAGACAAGTGTATATAGTAATCATGGCAATATATATATCATTACATATTAAGATATTTTATTTAATGTAGGCTTCCAACTTCCCTACACCTGCACCTTTCCACACTTTTTATTATTTTTTAATGTATTTCATAATGCAACAAGTTATTCAAATAATTAAAACATAAAATAAACTCAACTGCAATTAATCACTGGAGAAATGTGTGTTCCCCCTTTCGAGCCCGAGGGCTGGATGTTGTGTCTGTTCTAAATATAGGTTAGTTTATAAGTCGTGTGCACACTAAGCAGTCAATTTAAAAAGTGCACGTTAAATACTGTGAATAAATAAATCATTTTCAAATTGTTATTAATATTAATTAAGTTTCAGTTAATTTTTTATTTCTTAGTTACTTGTATAATAAAGGTAATCTAATTTTCACAATAATACAGAAAAACACAAAGGTACAAAAAATAAACACAAGTGTATACAAGTTGACAAAATTACAGTCTTGTATAACAAATGAACAGGAAAAATAAATTTAAAAAACTTGGAATATTAATTTTTTTACATTATTATTTTTTTAACTTTTCCAATTAAACTAGTTTTTACAAGACTTAAAAACACAAAAGAGCAAACTATGAAAATATCAAATGCAAATGAATAAAACTTCAGAGCAATAAGATTGTAGATATCTTAAGAGAAATATTGTTGTTTCAGAATCTCACTGTTCATATTGTGCATGATAGTTTATGTTATGTAAATTACATTTACATAACAAAAATAAAATAGATAAAAATAATATAACTTAGTTTTATACTAACGAAGGCTTCAGTAGCTTGATAACAAATTTAAAAGGATTCAGACACCTTATGAATTTCCTCATATATTGGAAATTTCATCTATTGACTGAGTAATTTTTTTCTTGTAGCATTTTGCTTGACTAAAAGAGTAAAATCAAACTTCACCTGTTGTCTCTTTAGATACTTCTCCTTGCTGCCTTGTTTATTCTTTAGATCAATGAGGTACTGTTGTTACCTATCTCATTCTTGCTGAAAGTGCACGTGCTATAAGCTACTTTGTTATGACAGGCTCATGAAGTTTATTAACTTTCAATTCATCATACACCAATCTTGTTGATATGAGACTTTGGGTTTTCATATTTTCTACAGTAATTTCTTTATTAACAAATGTGAGGAATGCCAGGCCTCCACCGTGGTTCGGATTCCACGTTAAATTGTAGGTCCTTCATTTCATCTCACAATCACCCTACCATTACACATTAGCGTAAGTGTGTATAACCCGAACGGGTAGTAAGACGCGGTGCTAATAATAATAATTTATTAACAAAGTGAATAATATACTATTGTCATGATATTGATTTGTTTCATTCCTGCTTTACTGATCTATTTTACTATTTCACTGAATCTCATATCTTAAATGTTTAATAATAACAAAGTGTTGGGCTAGTTTCTAATATTTTTTTTAAGATGTTTAGATGGTCATCAAAGTTGTAAGCAATCTATCCATTAAATTTAAATTCTATAAATCTATTTTAAGCTATTCACTTTTAAAATAAGTAATTTTCCTTTCATGAAAAACCATGGTTTTAATATTTACTTTGATGAATTTTTATTATTATTTTTGATACCACCCAGAAGCTTGAGGCCTATTTTTAACATGTCTACATCATTATGCAAATTAGGAGGAATTAGGCATGATCAGCCAACCAATCTGAGTTGAGAAGAGGTACTTTCTGTATAAAGAATTAAGTGGTCGAGTGTTGTGATGCAGTTGCTCTTCCAACCCTCTTTAGGATATGGTGCTAACCGGACATGTATTTGTGTTTTGCTGAAAATTTCAGATAGGCCACTTAGAATGGTAGGGGAAAGAGAGAAGATCATCTTGGTCACTCTTATAAGCATTTATACTTTTATTTACTTTTATTTCCATTCTTAAGCAATCTAATTTAATCTAACATGTAAGTGTAACGTTACAATAAGTCCTTCATAAATGTATGTCAAAGAATCTATTAGGGGTGGACGAAATCTCGAATTTGATAAAAAGTGATATTCGCACACATCTTTTTATTTTATTGTGTTATTTTTTATAATTTCTATTACCTTTAGCAATTTTTTTTAGCACCGCGTATTACTGTCCAGTCCAGATATACACTTATGTACTAATGATTCTAGTGTGTTAGGAATGAGAAAGATTTAATTTAGATGAGGTGTACCCACATGTAAAGCGGGAAACCATTTAGGAAAAACCACCCTTAGTACACTTGGCCAGGCTCAAACTACAATCTCCCCATCATCGGCAGTCTAGTCTATTGTGAGAGTGATGCCTTCTTAGACCATGCGGGCACTGAAGTGGATTTTAATATAACTTTTACATGACTTCATAGACCATGCGGCCACTGAAGAGAATTTTTAAAACATCATACATTTTACAAGTTTTACCATATCAGCTTAGAAATCAATATATTTTTAATCTAAAATTATTCTAAAGCATAATTTTAAATTTTGATGTTACCGTTCCAAATCCCAATATTTTGACTAATTTCCTGTCTCGAAATAAAAAAGTAATTCTGGTCCATCACTATAATATATTTTTTATTTCATAAAAACTTCCTGATTTCTCACTTACGCCACGTGAAAAAACCCTCGGTGATAAATCAGCTTGTGCTTTAATCACCAACTGACTGCTGTGGACAACTAATAATTAGAGATGGGCCACTCAAAACTTTGAATCCTCAAATCCACCGAATCCTGAAAAATATTCGAGGATTCAGTGTTTTATTGGATTCTATGGTCGAATCTTTCACCTCATAATATTTTAATTTCGGAATTAAAATATTACTAAGTTAGGTCTACTTGAAAAGCACAACTTAATCCGTAATCATTATTTTGTCAGACAAAAGAGATAAACATGAATATTTTTTTTTAAATAATAATTGTTAGGTGTGGAAAATTTAACGTACCTAATACTCTACCCTTCCACCCCTATGGGAAACTTGGACTCAACTGTTTCAGTGCATGCTTACTTTTGAAACTTTCACCTCCCGAACAATTTTGTAAATATTTTGATAAACACATTAAAGCTTTTCAAAAACTAAAAATCAAAACTAGAATAATTATAGATAAACTCAAAATAAATAAACAAATGACGGCCTTTTTTAAAGAGAAATAAGAACACATTACACACGATACAAAGTCAGCTGCCATGACGTATATGTTTACTCGCCAGCGGCCAGAGGGATGATTAAATAAACATGACTTAATTCTTACTACCCAACTGGTTTTAATTATCTACAACTATGCAAAGAACCCCAATTTATTTCATATGATCCTTAAGTTAGATATTTTGTTGAGTTTCATGAAAAATAAATACTGTCAACCGTTAAGACACTGACAAAACTGTTTATTTACGCCTACCAGCCTACGTATTGTATATCAATTATTTGTTTAAAATCGATTCAGATAATTTGATCACTTAGTAAGCGCTATTGAGTTTTAAAAATCAAATAAAGACTTGCAAATTCATAATTTGTTTTTAAATTGATTTTAACTAAGAGTTTATTATTTTTTTTCAAATATGTTGTTGAAGTAATTGTAAAAATATTCAAACACAGTTTTGTCTAGTAAAATAGGAATGAACATTTTGTAAGAGTCAAAAATATGTTCGTGTTTTAAACAGAATGTATTCTCAGAAATTGATATATCACAAGAATCGATTATACTTATTGTTTTATACACGAAGATAGATAATATATATAAAAGAAAATAATAATGATAATAATTATAATAATAAAAATCATCATCATAATACATACTTAGGCATTATTGAGTTCACTATTTCCAATGTATGTTTAATTGTTAATCATGTTGTTTTAGTCTTTTTAAAAAAAATCTGTTTGTATTTTTATTTTAGCTTTCTTATCAAAATAAATTATAATACCTAAAGATGATTAAAGTTGATTAAAAGCTAAATAGACTTAATATGTTTGTTTACTTTGTTTTATTACAAACTTAATTCATTCTATCAACTCTTTTAAAAATAATTTAAAGACACTCAAATTTTGATTGATTTGATTTATAAACAATAATATGAGTCTAGATTGTTTAATTTAGCTGGATTTTAACCAGTAATTTGTGAAGGATGGTTGGGGTTGATTAAAATTGAAAGCATGATTGAAATAAATCTTAATTTACAGCTTAGGCCTATATTGTATAATGTAAGTCTATTGGTAAATCATTAAAATTTCTAACAATTTGCTAGGATTCAGATTCAATATTTGAGAGTGAAAATAAAATTTGATTTGGATTTGACCCATCTCTACTAATAATTCAAATAATGCAATCAAAAAATCGTTCAAATAACTACAAAAATGTGTAGAATGTAGACCTCACAACAATTTATATTTAGCACCGCGTCTTACTACCCGTTCGGGTTATACGCTTTAAGTACTAATTACACTAGTGGATTAGAAATTGGGAAGGTTGAATTATAGGAAGTGAACCCGCATTTTCGTGGAGGGAGAGTGGAAAACCATTTAGGAAAAACCACCCCCAGTTCACCCGACCGAGATTCGAACCTCAATCTCCCCGTCCTCAGCAGTTGAGCTCAACACGACAAGCGCGTTAGCCAACTACGCCACCGAGGCGGGTGACCATTTCATTTAGTCAATTTAGCTTTAGTTTTGAATAAAAAAAACGTGGTATTCCCGTGTCCTTGAATGAAAGGTTAAATTCCAAACCTTCTCACCTGCCAGGTGTGTCCATCTTGCCGCTCTCCTTGCGCAGCAGGTAGGTATAATGCAGCTGATGAGCTGGATTACTGACACTCTCTAGGAGTCTACTCCACAGTGGACTGGCAACATCTAACTGGACCACAGCTGGAGCCTGGTGTAGAAGTAGCGTTGCAGATAACAGTGGCAGGTCTAGTAAGCTGGAGAACAGCTAGACACAAGAGTTAATCAATATTAGGTATGGGACCTGAATTGGTAACCAAAGGGTATAACCATTAAAGCTTGTAGTCTAGTTATGCGGAGGATGAGGTGGTTAAAGTTTAAATCCTGGTCTTGTGTTCTGTGAATTTTCTTTCATAAATGGTTTCCCACTCTACCTCAGGGAGATGTGAGTACATCTCTTCCTCATTAGTGTAATTTAAATGTGTATAGGCCAGACACATACTGAGACACAAATAAATTAAGGAATGTCTCCTTTGAATTTTAATGGATATTTGAGATATTTTTCTCTACAATTTTAAGTATGAATTTCTTTTAGAACTATTAAGCTGCTTTAAAGTATAAATCTTGATTTATAGTAGATAAAATGATTGTATTCCATCAAATAAAGAGTTATTTTTCATTATAAAAAGTCAGTAGCTAAAATTGTTTTAGTTGTTAAAATGATAAATTATCACAAATTTTTAGTGGTATAATGCTTGCTTACATTATGGCATTAGAAACTTGAAAGTTCACTGTTACACTTACAAAAGTATGCCATCTATTCCTATCTTGAGCTAGTTCTATACAGTCTACCTCATTTGTTCCCAATGTAGTGTTTTGGACAAGCCCGCATAGCTTGTCTATTTGAACTTGATCTGCTTTCAGGTAGCCCTTCACCCATTATTTTTCACCGTTAGATATTGTGAAATTGTGGTTTTTCCCCTGTGACATCATCACAACTTTTCCCCCAGGAGTTAATGACCTGGTGACACCAGCTTGACGGGGAGTTTTTGATGTGATTAGACATATCTGACTCGGCGGGTGACTATAGGGCCTTTCACCCTTATAGTGTTCCATCATCAGTTATTCTTGCTAAGAGCCCAGGATGAGTTAGGTGACTGTATTCTCAATCAGGGGCCTCAGTTCTTCTCCCATCACCCTCTAAATGTGCATTATTTCACAATTCAGATCCCCAACAAGTAGAGAAAAGAGTAAACAATAAATAATTTATCAGACACACAATTCAAGGCAAAGAAAGAAATCTCTTTTAAGAAGCTTAAAATTGCCGAGCCAATAAATCTGTTGATCCTAAGTTCAAGTAACTATTTCAGGCTTGACTCGAAAATCCAAATACATATCACTAGTTCAAACTTAGTTTTAGATTTTGATATAATTAATGTACATTTTAAAGTTCAAATAGTCAATTTTATGGAAATATTTAAAATATTTTATTATTAATTGAAAAAATGTTACCATAAACGTATTTTTATATAATTTTAATGTGTTGAATAAAAGTGTATAAAAACATTTTCGTGACACACAATTGTACATTTATTTTGTTATTTTCCAATTCCTAGCCTTATTTTAGGACAAACCTTAAAACAAGAACTTAGACTATTAATTCACTTCTCATAGGAATGTGAGCTATATTATAATCAAAATCATTTAACATTTAAAAATATTATTAAGATATGGAAAAATACAAATCTAGTTTTATTTTCATTTATTTCAAGTTTATATTTAAAATATTTAAATTAGTTTGATTGAAATTTTGCTATTTTATTACTATATTAGCCCAAATATAGTAGTTTTTTCCCCTAAAAATGTCCTTCCGAAAAATGTATTCATATTATATGTGCAACCTAACTTTTTTAAATTAAAAAAAACTAGAAAATTCTTACAGAAGTCTTTTTTGTAGCATTCTAGAATAATTACATCTGGATGGCAGGATGGATTGTGAGTGTCTAATAATCAACTCAAGGTCAAAACAAAGTAAGAGAGGGGATCTGCTCCCTCTCACCCTTTCAGTGTTACAAAACTGGTAACTCAGTAGGTCATTGTTAGTTGGTGGCAGAATTTGTGCTTTGTTACTGATATTAATAAACCACCTAAGGTAGATCCACAAATGAGTGAACGTGTGGAAAAGAAAGCTTCCTTGGTGTATCAAGTAAATAAGATAATGAAAAGAAGCTACAATATGAATTTTAAATTAAGAGCATGTGGCGAATTAAAAAAAATGAAATAATGATAACATGCAAGATACTAACAAGACTGGTATTTCTGAGGCTAAACGTGACTTTGGAGAAAAAATGGAGAAAAGTTTAAGAATGCCTGTACAACAAGAAAAGCATTCAAAGGGCTTGATAAAATTGTATTATATTTTTTTAGTTCTTACCTTGAGGTAGAGTCGATAATTTTTTTTTTTTTTCATGTAGAACACATTCAAAATTTTAGGGTTGTATTATGTGCGAGGCCATGTTATATTCAGGTCAATAAAGTATTTTGAAATTTGTTTATTTTAACACGCGGCTTATTTCAAAGGATAGGGATAAGGAAAGTAGTTGAAAGTAAGTGTATCCACACAGGATTCAAACCAAATTCCCTGTCAAAGGCTACATTGCGCATGAGGGTTTAGCACCAAAGACCATGCTGTTGGCATAAAGTATTTGTTGTGCTTTGCAATGGCAAAATCAATTTGTGAACAATGAATATCGAACCATACAAACCAAATAAGTAGTGTTTTCTTTTCACACATGATGGAATTTGTTAGTTAGTAATTTTGAAAGAAGTATTTTCAATCTAATTATTATTATTTTTAGCACCATGTCTTACTACCCATTCGGGTTATACGCACTTATGCTAATGTGTAATGGTAGGGTGATTTGTGAGATGAAATGGAGGACCTACAGTTTAACGTGGAATCCGAACCACGGTGGAGGCCTGGCATTCCCCACATTCACAAGTTGTGTTCAATCTAATTGCTGGCAAACTATAGAAAAAAATAAAAGGCGCACATTTCAGAGAACACATGTTTATACAAATTAGCCTTCTTCCCCACTCCCATATTTCCTGGAGCAAAATGCATGGAACATTTTGTTTAGTGCATGTATCACCATCTTGTTTATTATAAATCTCCTAGACAATACAGACTCTGTTGGTTAAATAATAAGCTAGTTTGTTGTTGACGTTAGTTTTGCTAGTTTTTTGTTTTGTAGTAGCAACATGTCTGTTCTAAAGCGAAAGGGAAAAGATGTAAGCCTACCTACCAAAGATGGTCTAAATAGTGATTTTACTATATCAGTGACTACAGTAACTGTGATTTTAAAATATCAGTGATACTGGCATTCACAGTGTCTTGATGGACCGATAGCGTTTCACTTTCACAGCTTGCCGCTAGGTAGTAGGTACCTAGTAGGTTGATATTTTGTCTGCCTGTCTATACTTTAGAAAATGTAAATTGCCGTATGTTTATTTTGGTTGCAGTTTATCAAAGCAAAGACCCCACTGTCTGCCCCTGCTGGTCACCATATCGTCAACAGAATAAAGTGTGAATGTGAACTGATATTTTGTCAACCATGGTCAAAGCTAGTATTTAGCTGCTGTCTGAGAAGGCGAGTACAATCGAGTATCAATTATTTCTGAGTACTGGGTATTTACTCAAATAGTTTTATGACAATCAATTGGAAGGTAAACTAATTACTCGAGAGTTTGACGGCTTGCAATGGAATTCAATACTTAAAGGCCTAACATAAGCTCTTCCTGTCGGCACTAACATTGACAATTGACATACAGCTACCTAATCTTCAAGTTTCATCTAGGTTTCATCATGTTGCCAGACTAATATACAGCCAATACAAAAGTATGTGTTTTAAGAAGTTTCATACAATTGAAAAAAAAGAGAAAGAAAAAAAGTTATGTAATATTTTATAGTGAAATGTTGTGTAATTTGGGAAAAATTAGTGGTCCAACAAACATTATGTTAAACTTGAGTACCAATATTAAAACTTATTTGACATACTATAACTCTTGTAGCTGTGTAATTTATTTAATTATCGGTTTCACTACAATTAAAATGTATGTGACATTAAAAATGAACATAACATAATGGCGATTGGTTTGGAAAATGTTGTTTGGAATGCAGGTCATATATTATATTTTTGTAGTGCTATTTTATTTTAAATATTGTACATCTAATAGTATATGAATGATACAGCTATTAGAAATAAATAAACTAATTTAAATACAAAGGAATAAAGCTCATAACCACAGCATTGAGACTTAACATTAAATTAAGAAATGCTAGAAAATATTTAATCAATTATTATTATATACACATACTTTAGATTAAACTATAGGATCATTAACGCATAGTAAATATTAAGGTTTATTTTTACATTTTTTCTATTTTGTTAATTATTTTAATTTTTTAATTTATCATTTGCAATTTTGGGGATAGGATCACTAAATTTTTTTTTCGTAGACTACTTTTTAAAAGAATCTGAAATGTGATTCGCTTAGTAAGCTCGCTTTCGATTTTGTTCTTAACAACAAATATTTTGTATTGAAAACACATGTGAATGAAACATTTAAACCAATAAAGTCATTTTTACATAACAGACTGATCCTATTATTGAAAAATGAGCTCTATGGGATCAAGTGTTTAAAATAGAAATAACATGTAAAACATGCCAGTCAATAAGGTTGATTCTCAATTAGCTGGTAGAAAATAAAAAATAAAATAATAACAAGGGCCGCAAAGCGAGTATTTACTTGATTGTCTAGAAGAAGCAATACTAGCTCCATAGCTTGAGTAACTGTTGCCATGTGATCTGAGTATCTCCGATCATTGATATCTCAATCACCGATATTTTTGAGATCGAGTCACTGGGAGTAGCAGTGATAATATGGTATTGGTGAAAAAATCAGTCAGTGATTTATCTCCCATCTCTACTACCTACTGCCGAGCTAGAGATAGAAAAACTGATAGTATTTGTGCAGGAGAAGCCTACATTGTACAATTTTACTACTACACTACTACAGTCACAAAGCTACTTCCTCATCACTTTCCTGCATCTTGATTAATACAGAAAGTATTAGAGAAGAAAATGTTTTATCATGTTTTTTCCTATCGTGTTTCATGATCAAAACTACCTTCACACAAATTTGTTCCATAATGTGCTAACACATAATGTTCAATGCAATGTGCATCCAACCTAAATTCAACCTAAATTGACAATCTTTTTAATAGTCATTTTTAAAAGTTTGCTATAGTATTTTTTAAATTATTTAGAAATTCTTATTTTTACTTTCTTATATAATGAAAATGTATGAATTGTGAACATTTTTGACCTAAAATATATTTATATATATATCCCCTATTCCCTGTTAATCTTTTACAAGATGTCCACTGTTTCAAAAGTGTACTTTAAACCATCTACAGTAAGCTATTTTTGTTTTAAAGCCCCTACAGAGATATAGTCTTTTATCTTTCCCTCATTCTTTCTCTCTTCCATCCAACAACAAAACAAGTTTACTCAGGTGATTACCTTGGCATTTAAATTGCCATTTGCTGCACAATAACTTCTTTGTTACCACCGCCAAACCCTCAAACTTCATCAGCACACAAAACATATTGGGCAACAAGAATAGAAAAGAGTAAACAGTAATCTATCACCAGCAAGATAATATATGGCAAAGAAAGAACCTTTTCCAAGGAGCTCAAAATTGTGAGTTCATCAATCTTTCAAGCCAAGCCTAAGCTTGGTATCTATTTAAAGCTCAGATGCAAGCATGAGTAATTAAAGTAAGCAGTGTTTAGGCTTGACAACCCCCCAATATCCACAATTAGTTTAAAAGGACCTTTAATATCCCTCGTTTTGAGCACACGAGTGTGAATGTGCAAGCCACCTTCACACAGAAAGTGGTTGATCTTTCCGAGTTACAGCCTTCCTCCCAAAATTATTTTCTCAAGATAAAAATGGTAGAGCAGTACATATCTTCATCCTTTTCTTACTCTTTTAAATCTTCCCTTCCTTTCCAGCAGTCACCCATCTGTGCTGATTTTGCCATTCTTCAACCCCCGTTATAAACTTCAGTATACCATGGACACAATGAGTCCATTCACCTGCCAGACTAGTGTGGCTTAACAGTTTAGAATTTTAGTTTTAAATTTTGTGGTTTTTAAATTCGCATGGAAAAACACATTTTATTTAAAACTTTGTAGAGCATTTATGGCGATATATTATTTTAGAGGAAGTTACAAACATTTATGAAATCAGGAACATACATTTTCTCTAAAGCGATATAATAATATTAAAATTATTTCTCAGTCGAATAGGATATTTGACCATTTATTATTAAACAGGTAAATATTTCCACACCCATACCTATTTGATCTATAAACTGTTTCTTATATATTAAGAATGGTTTTACCTCCATGGCGTTGGCTGAGCTAATCATTGCTGGCAAAAGGTGCAAGAACTCCTCAACCAGAGCTGCAGGATGGCAAGCTACCAACTTAAGGATGTTGGGGAAAAATCTTGACAGGAGTAACTCAAGCTTATTGTGTTGTTCACACAGAAACACGGCAATGTCCCAGGCAGCCAGACCCGACGAGTAGCAGCGGTACAGGGTATCGCCAAGGAATAGCTCGTAGAGGTGTTGGGGAGTATATCCAGTAGAATCCCCTAAAATTATTATTATTATTAGCACCGCGTCTTACTACCCGTTCGGGTTATACGCACTTACGCTAATGTGTAATGGTAGGGTGATTGTGATATGAAATGAAGGACCTGCAGTTTAACGTGGAATCCGAACCACGGTGGCGGCCTGGTATTCCCCACATTCACAAAATGTATTGTCAGAGGTGAAGGAAGGGTTTGGTAATCAGATAAATCTGTGCCGGGACCGAGGATTGAACCCCGGCCGCCAGCACAGAAGTGTGACACCTTACCCCTAGACCACCAGGTCACCCTAATCCCCTAAAAACAAACACCCTTTACATCAAATATTACTACTTGTCCAGGCAATATGCATAGGGTAGGAATGAGTAAGGTAAGAATTTAGAGTAAATGTACCTGTATTGGCATGGAAAGAGAATGCAAAACCAATAAGAACACCATCTTCCAAAACATTTAGACAAGTTTTGAAACAACATCACTGGCAAACTAGGCTTCACATTTAGTCTATGTGACCTCTGATGCGGGTGACATGCAGATACAAATCATAAAAGCTTAGATTGACATAATTATTTACCAAACTCCAGCAGGAACCTGAAGACACGAACCAGGATGGAGATGTCACGGTTGTCCGACTTGAATCTGTCACTGATGTGAGTGTAGATGCGTTTAACTAGGATGAGTGTCTTGGATGCCCTACTTCGGTCCAATTGAACTACTCGATGGATTATATTAAGCACCTCACACATAACCTATCATAAGACAATAAATGAACATAGGTTTCTCAGTTCTGTGTATATCTTTTTTACATTTTGTCAATTTTTTTTTTATTTAGTCCACATGGAAGAGAGAGAGGAATAGTTAGAGAGACAAACACAATATCCCTTTTGGAATAAAGAGAAGTACACATTTAACAGGGATGACCGAGTACTTTTGAGAAAGAATTGACAAGAAAGTTTTTCAAACCCCAAACATTTTTTAGTTAATTTAATTTTTTTCAATTTTTAAGATATTATTTCATAAACAGCCTTGCAATTTAAGATACTTTGTTTGATTAAAAGAAACTTATACAGCTAAGCTTATTGTTATATTAATTAAACTCAATTAAAATCCTAGATTTGTATGAACATAACATTTTTCACAAAAAAAGTATTGTCCTCAAAAACGTATGTTTGTGTTTATGGTTTATATGAATTTATTAGAGAAATTCAACTATAAATACTTATAATACAAATATGTATCTATTAAACTAGTCAAACTAGACAAACTTTTATAGCATTGCTTCTTACTAACCGTTTAGGTTCCATGCTTATGTACTAATTACACTATTAGTTTAAGAGATTAGGAAGGTTATATATAGAGGAAGTGTACCCACATTTGTGTGGAGAAGAGTGGAAAACTATTTTGGAAAAACCACCCTCATTACAACCGACTGAGATTTGAACGTTTATCTCCCCATCATCGGCAGTCTAGTCTAAAACTATTTCTGTGCTGTATTATATGTCTGTTGATGGATGACTCATTGTTTACTCTTCTCTATTTGTTTAGTTGTTATTTGTATAAGACTGTGTTGTATGTCTGGTGATGGACGACTTATTGTTACTCTTCTCCATTCTAATGTTATCCTCCCATATGCATCTAGGTCTCTTTCCATTAGGTTTGCCAGTTGATACCTAAAACACGGTTCTGGTTTCATACATTCGTACTGCATATCAACATCACTTTGCTCCTTTTCTGTGCATGGAAATCTAAGTAACTTTAGTTTATCTGCAAATTTGTCTTTAATCACTTCAGGCTTCACAAACTGACCAGGAGAAGACACCAGTGTTCATGATGAAATGGATTAGAGGCTATCCTATCCAAACACAATATTTATAACAACTGATTTTCAAAGCGTTTTAAGTAGTTTTGTGTGGTTGACCCCTACTGAACCTTCTGGCAGCTATACCATGTTAAAAAACAAACGTTTTTTTCCTTCTGGGGGTTAAAAAGTAGGAAAAGTAGGAGTTTTTCCTCAAAAGTAGGACAAAAATGAACCTTGCAATAATGAAGTCGGGCACATGGTTTGATGTGCCAGTTACATATGAGCAGCTGAATGCACAACACAACAAGTGGGGAAATGGGAGAGGAAAGCAACTCCCACAAACAACTACCACCTCCAGTGGCATCTTCCACAGCTAAATAAGATGGCCACAGAAGCGGTGCTAGCAAGAGCTACTACCACATCTTATCACGGTAATAGTAATATGCACTCTAAGTCTATAAGAAACTTACAGCTTTCTGAAGTCCGACGTCTTCCTTCTGTGCCTTCCTGAAACACTGTTCCACAACAATGTTGCAATACTCCTTGACAGCATCGAGTAGTAAAGCATGTTCGACAGTCTGGTCGCTGGATGACTCTGGCACATTGTTTAACCACTCTTTTATGACGGAAAATGTATGAACATTCATCATCTGGGAGTTGTTAAAGATGTTCACTGAGAAGCATGTGAATGATCAAAGACATATTTATAGGTCTTCACAGTAGTAGTACACACCTTAAACAATTGAGGAAACCCCAATATTCCAACACAAAATGTAAATAATATATAAAATCAGTCAGTTTTATGAACATTTTTATTTTGATACACATTTTTGTATTTTTAAAGTTCACTTAATCAAGCTGACAAAATTTGCTTAGCGTGAAGTTTTTCAAGTTTATGTATCCCAGCTGTGCAGGTGGCTCTCAATAGTGCAAAACTGAAGGAGTAGAAAAGAACCAGTACCAATAGCTGAAATTAAGCTCCATTCTAAAAGAACCAGAATCAGAAGTTTAAAAATTAAATTGCTTATGAATCAGCACCAGAATTGGAATTGATGTATAGTTTTAAATTCATAAAGTTTATTACAGTAGTACCTTGATAATCCAAACAAATCGGGACCGGGGGGGGGGTTGGATTAGCAAGTATGTATTTTATTTTATAAAATAAACAAATAGAATACACTATAATAAGGTACAGTACAATAATTGTTTTTAATTATTTTTTTTACCAATGTGAAGGATTAAGAAGCAAAAAGATAGGCTGTGTAGTATTTGATAAAAAGTCTAATCACTAATTGATAGTAAATTATATAAAAAATACACAACACATGCACAAATCGATTAAACACAATAAGAACATCGAAACACAAAATATCCCATCGCTCAGAGTAGCAAACAAAGTCAGAATGATTGAGAAACGATGATTGGAACAGCAAAGTTATGACTAGATTACCGTTCTCCTCATTTAAGTGGCATGTAGAGGGTAGACGTCGCAGTGGGCTCACGCGCTTTGCTCGCTAAAACATTAATTTTAAATAATGCTGCGTGTTTCTACATTTAATATATATGTATTTTGACCTATTTTACTTAAGGTGAGTTCAGATTACCAAACATTCGGACAATCAAGGTTCGAAATATCAAGGTTCTATCGTGTCTTACTAAAATTATTATTTTATAATTGTATATAATGTCTTTAACTTTTTATTATGAAATGTTATATTTTTCCCTTTTCTGAGAAATTTTTGGGAATGTAAGATATTAAAAGATTTCTTGTAGCTTATCTCTATTGTTTTCAATAAAAATGTCAATTACAATAAATGTTTATTAATGAAAGAACCCTACTAAAGTGGTGGGCATGGATGCACCTCGACTATTAAATCAATTTATCGGTAAGGACATAGATTACCCTCTTTCTACGGGATCTCTGAGTTAGGCTCGAGTGGCTAAACACTTGAACATTGATGTATCAATAAATCAACCACATGTTGTTTAGTTTCAAAATTTACTAAAGGGAAAATTAACATTTATAACTATAACCTGGCATTCAAGACATTTCTAAATAAAGATAATTACGATGATGACACATACATTATGACACAACATTAACATATAGTAAATTACCAGCTATAAAAAAACAAATATTATCAAACTAGAAATTAAGTCTTTTCAAATTGTATTGGAAGGTTGAGCACACTACCGTTAACTCCTTGTGACAGATACAATAATAGTAAAACACTCTTCAATTAAACCTTATAATACCAAAATCAATTAACTCTGTCCAAATGTTTTAACCTTTTGTTATACCCTTGACATAGTTCATCCCCAGGGTTTTTGTTTGTTCTCATGAAAAGTCGGCACTGCTGTTTAATTTTCAATGCAACCCAGTACTATTTACTGGATACTAATGTGAGATATTGTCCGCCAGAATAATTATTTACATAGCCCAAGACGGTAAAGAAGTAGGGCTTAGCCCCTGACAGACTCTCAAAGAAGGACAAATGCACCCAGATCAGTGTCGGTAAAGCCAGCTATTTCAGTCCGGAAACAAATTCAGTCAATGTATCTCTGTGGATCAAAGTCCTTGAGAATTGGCTACTCACCAATACTATTGTGTGAGGAAATATAAAATAGTTGCTCTACTCATAACTTGTAGTCTGTACTCAACCTGAGATGAAATCCACACGTTCCCACATGGCAAAAACTTCCAGAAATTCCTTCAACTGAACTAGGAAGCGAATAGTTATGCGATCTCAGGAAACACCCCACATACCTTCTTTATGCACAAGATGAGACAATAATGTTACTTAATTACTGACCACCTTACAACCCAACCTTGGGTTTTAGGGGGTACTGCGTGGCTTGTCCGTTTTGTCAACAGCATGCCACTGGCAACAAGTCTCTCACCCATAAAAAAAACTGTTACTTCTTCGACCTCCATGTGTATTAACCCTCAAAACACAAAATGTCATCTTAGGCCTTAATCATAATTACATTTTATTACATGAAACATACACTTAATTAATTATAAACTAGGAAGGCTTTTTTTTTTTACCAGAAGTTTGAGCCTAAACAGTTTTCCAGCTCAAAAAGTACATCCTGTGGTATGAAAGGCGATAAATAGGCTAACAAAACAAAATACACACCAACCAAACACAAGCAAAGTTATAGTTCATATAAATTTGAAATTTTCCCTTTAAGTTTTAGTATTAAACTAAAATACTAATTATAGTTGATTATTTTACAAATTATGAACATTCTCCTAAATAAAACCACTCTAGTCAAAAGGTAGTTTCTGGCTGGGGTTGGTGACAAAAGTATTTGGAGGTAAGATTGAATGACCTTTCCTCTCACCAAGAAGTTCCCTCTTCTTCCAACTGTTGAAAGCCTCTAGAAATGGTTGATCCATGTATCGTTGTGTCTAGATAGATGGCACAGTCAGGCTGTCACTTACAATATATTTATTTTTCAAGGGGATAAGAAAATTATACATGAGCATTTAGCAGTGAGCAGGGCTGTTATGATCATTATGCAAAAACTATTAACTATCGCTAGACATTGGACTTTAGCCTTTGTTTAAAAAGTTATTATAACTGATCACAATGAGAGAGCAAGGCCTTTGCAAATGCAAACATTTATCAGCTAGATCGACACTAGCTTGGCAGGACCATATATGTTGTATTTTGGTTTCCGTTAGGCCCTTAAGGAACAGTTAGTTTAGTATTTTGTGAGCTATGATTGTTCAGTACCAATTTATACCAATATAATATAAATTATTAGCGTTATTTTAGATAATTTGGTCTTGTGAAAGCATTTATCACTTAAACTAGAATCAGCCCCAAAAAAATGGATGAGAGATTTCTACATTTACATTTGTTGGTTTTAAGGCAAAGTGTCAAAAGGGAAATATTTCGATTTTTGGGAGGACAAATACATGATACAAACAACACATTATGGCATCTCGCATCTTGCTATTCTGCTTGAGGAGTAGAAGACTCAGTCGATTCAGGAGCAAATCCAAACTTACAATTGACATCTAAAGTAGTTGAAAAACCTTATTTTGTCCTTTCTTAAATCTTGATATAATATGACAAAAGCACCAGCAACTGGTCTTTGAAGATTAAATGGATGAACCTACTTCCTAACTTGAGAACGCTTTTTACTTTTTTCATACAAATAGTACAAATACAACAATTTCTTGTGATTGTCCTTGATGGAAACTCATGAGCGACTAGCAGAGTCAGACGGCGTGAAGCCGAGTCGAGGCTTTTCACAATCAACCCATTTGTTTGATGATGTGTTCTTTGGTATAAATCACGCCATGATGGACATGGCAGAGGAGCGCTGGAGGGTCACAAATTGTAAATATTTTTACACTCTGCTTTTAAAAGTTTAAATATCAAGTAAGAAGTGGTCCACATAATGTGTTAATTGTGGGCAGCACAAAAAGTGTTATTATAAATCATCATAATCAACTGTTTCCATCCAGTGGCTAGGTCAATTTAGTGAAATGCCTCCATCTTCCTCTATCTTGCCACCATTTTCCTCTGTTAATTGCTTCCATTCTTCTCCTCTCACTTGTACAATTTCTGTTACCTGCTCCTTATATCTCTTTCTTGGCCTTCCTTGTGGTCTTTTTCCTACATACTTCAATTCTATAATTTTCTTTGGCTTTCTCTCTTTTTTCATCCTCATACTCCCTATACTCCTACTCTTTCTTGGATAACTTAATTCCAAATCCTGTCTCTCCTCGTGACAGCTAACATGCTCCTCACAAACTTCATTCCCATAGCCTAAACTTTCCTAGTCTCTCTTATAGTCAATGTAAATGTTTCTGCTACATATGTGGCAATGGGTACAAAGTACGCCCTGTACAACACTTCCTTACATTTCAAGGGCACTTCTCTGCTCCATAGCAGGTTTCTTACACACCTGTAGAAAAACTCTCCCTGCTGTCCTCATCTCATTAGATCCTCTCCACTTCCAACTTTCACCTCAATCACACTTCCAAAATATTTTTAAGTACTGTACTTTTCTCAGCTCTACTTCAACCAACTTTATAGCTTTAATAGGCCTTATCCTTTTCCTTGTTATTACCATCACTTCACACTTCACCATGCTAAATTTCATTCCACACTCTTTTATTCCTCAATCCATTCCTATAGCTGTTCCTGTTGAGTTTTAGTAGTGGAAAAATATTGAAACATTAGAAAAAATATTTTTTTGAAAATTCAATTTTCAATTGACTAATAAAATTAAAAGAGATGTTATTATAATAATAGATCAATAAACAATGGATAAATTAATTAAGAAATGAAGATGAAATTAGAATTAATCAAAACAAAAGGAATTGTGATACATTTGATAATGAAATATTTTAAAGCTATAGTGCATTATGTATGGATAAAAAAATAAAGAGTTGAATGGTATGAATTGATTAATTTCTTGTTTCTTATCTTTAATCCTTTTATTCTTTGATTTAATGACTGTGTTGGCTACCAAATATTTAAGGATCTAGTGCACATCAGGGGTTCTCAATAGGCAGCCTGTGAAGGCAGAGGTGCAGAATATGTCTGAACGCCCGAACGAGGTTCAGGGGAAATTAAAGCAGTCCTGAGGAAATTTAGGGCAAGGAAAAGTCCAACAATTTTGTTGATGCTTTTAGTACATCTAGGTTCTGATATTGTAGTTTCATTTGTATGAAAAAAAAAAGGCTGATAACACTCAACGCCAACATTATCAGTATGTGCCATAGTGAGGCAGTGTCTGTGTAAGCACAAAGAGTTGCAGTGTCCAGGGGCTAAGATAATATGTCAGAGTTCTAAATAAGAAGTAAGGGGTTGAAATAAGGAGCGAAGGAAAAATCTAATAATTCAACCTGGCTAATAGCGTGATTGAGTGATGAGTCATCAGTCACCTACCCTACCGCAGGTGTTTGAAAGCTATGGTGGGCAGGCGGTGGAGGGTAAGGAAGGATGAGCGATGTTTTGTTTAGTTTGAATTCAGTCACCCATTATATCACAGCCTAATTACATGGCGATGTGCACAAGATTTATTTAAACTCATGACATATGTATTGTAATAATTATGTAGCCATGAAATTGTTGTTTTTAGTGGACCTATTAAGGTTTGTACATCACACAATAGGTAAATGTTTATAAAAAATATATGATTTAGTGAAACAAATGTTTGTTATGTCAACTTTTAAGAGCAAACAAGTCATCAACTATGCTTATTGTGAATCATAAATTATGTGATCAGGAAAAACTCATAGTTGTAAATAGCGATAGTATTTCCCCTAGTGTGGTTGATAGTGATAGACATTGCAGTAGTGGCGAGTCTACAAAAAAGCGAAAATTCTATGAAAATCAACAATTCGACCAAGGCCTCCCGGAATTACGCTCCAATGCCTCTTACTCTCAAGAAGTACAATTAAATTTTGCTACCGTTAAGCCTACTGGTATTAATGAACAATTAATAACAATATGTAATGCACACAAGAAATGGGAAGGTCGCCATTTCTGGAAAACAATAAAAAATTTTATAAGGTAGGTACAATAAAAATAACTATGATTAAAAATATATTTAAATTAGAATTCCCCAAAATGTGTAGTAGGTAATAATCCTTATTCCCTTCAACCTCTATCAAATATTCAATGTTTTATTTTGAGTGCTATGGTTTTTGGGGAATTTTTTTTATGAAAATATTACGTTCTGGGGAAATATTGGAGCTATGAACATATTCTGTGCCCCTGCGTGAAGGATGCCAGTCTGGCCCGTGGTAAATAATTAAACTGAATATATATATACATACTATGTATATAATCCAATAGCACTGTTTAACACCACACATCTGACAACCCTGTAATAAAGAGTGTACACTTGCTATAATGGACAAACTATGTGACAAAAACGTTAAATGTAAGATTATCATTCCATAAAAAAGTTCCCTTTACAAATGACATTACAACCTGTTGCATCGAAGATCTTTGTGTAAATGTATTTATAACTTTAATAAGTGATTTAAAAATTGTGATTTCATATTAGTTACCTTTGATAACTCAACAGATATTGATGATGTGTCTCAATTGTCAGTGTTTGTTTGGTTTTATGACGGTGAGACATTTGGAGAAAAATTGTTTAATTCCACTGCTTCAAACAACTGCTGGCAAAGATATATACATTTGGTTTGTAGATTAAAAAAAAAACATTCTAATGGACTTGATTTACACAAAATCATTTATGTGGCTCCAGCCATTGTTGGTAGAGAAAAGGGGTATGTTTATAAATTAAAAACTATCGTCCCTAACATTCAAAGTGCTCATTGTTTGACTCACCAGACTATTTTGTATGCTAAGTTACATGATAAACTTAAATTCACAATGGATAATGTAATGAAGCTGATTAATTTTGTTTGTTCCACTAAGCCTTCAACACAGATTGTTCAGGGAAATCGTTGCTGACATAGGTCTTGAACACAACAACCTTTTGTTGCATAATAAAGTAAGGTGGCTAAGCAAATGAAGGGTAGTCAAGAGATATTTGAAATTGAAAGAAGCAGTGGTTGTATTTTTGCAGATTAAGGATCATGCTAAGGCACAAAACTTTCTGTCCCTAATGACTGATAATGGATTCCTAATAAATCTTGCGTTTTTAAGTGATATGTTTGGTCACTTGGATAAATTAAACCTTCAGTTGGAGGGAAAAGAGAAAACTCTTATCAATATAATTGAAGCAGTTCAGAATTTCAAGACTAAACTGTTGCTGATGAGGGAGGATTTTACCCAACAGAAGTTTATTTAAAGTGTTTTCAAGATATTTGGAAAAGGAAGAAGAACCTGAAAGGAAATAGTGTTTGTTTGGATCTGTGAAAATAGCCTAACACTTTTTTTTTACTAGGTTAGTGGAAAACTTTGAATCAAGGTTTGCAAAGTTTGCATTACCCAAAGTAGTGCAGATGTTCGTTAAAAAAATCACTTTGCTGTGACCCCTGCCCAGATATGTGAGATCTCTGAAAGAGCTAAAGGACTGTTACCTAATATAGACCAAAGTTACTTACAGTTTGAATTAATTGATGTTCAAGGTTCATAAAAACTATAAAATAGCTTTACAGGTGTGTAAATGTGTAATTTTTGGGCTAAATTTATGACTAATTATCCAAAATGTAAGAACCTTGCCATTCTAACTTAAACTATGCTGGGTGTACCTACAAATGTTAATCAAGCTTCTGTGACATGAACAATATAAAAAATTGTTACAGGAACCAATTTACAGATGTTCATGTTGAAAACGCCCTAAGATTAAAAACTACATCCTAAACTCCAGATTTTAAACAAATTGGTGAAGGAAATCACCCTCATTTTTCTCATTGGTTTCTAGATAACTAAAGTCGGGATTGTTTTATAATTAATATTTTATAAATCCTAAAATTAAAATAATGTTCATAATATTATGAGGTTCTTGGTTTTCATTCGAAGTACACTATACACATTTTTCAAATTAAGTTTTCACGCCCTCTGGCCTGGTCCATGAAAAAAAAATAACTGTGGCCCTCCCTGCGCCTAATGCCCCTCTAAATGTGAATTTTTTTCACAAACCACATCCCCAAAACGTAGAGAGAAAATTAAGCAATGAATTATTCATCACTAGACACACAATGCAAGGCATAGATATAACATATTTTTTGATATCTATCAAAAGTGAGAAATAAAGATCCCATGGTGTGATGTATAAATATATGAACATAGTTTGGATAAATTTTTAACTGTCTTACTATTGTATCTAAATCTGATTGTATAAATTCACTCGATAATACAAGTAGAATAAGGTTACTTTAAAAGAATAAACCAAACAATTTAAATATAATATTTTTGCCACTTTTCTGAACTACCCCAATATTTACAATATTTTTGTTATCACCATGTCTTACTAACGGTTCAGGTTATATGCATTTACACTAATTAGGTAGGGATGATGAGAGTAGAATTTAGAGGAAATGTACCCACATTTGTGTATAGGAAGACTGAGAAACCATTTAGGAAAAATAAGCCCTGAATCATTCGGCTGATATTTTAACATAGACCACCTTGTTAGTGGGTAAATTAGCATTAAATGAGACTGATCCCTTTGTCTACTACATACTTTCCAGTACAAGGAGCTTAATTTTATTTTGCATCAAAACTTACAAAACAACCGGGCTATCAGTATATTTACACTATGTAATGGGGTAGAGATGAATAAGGTATAATTTGGATAAAAGTGTACAAACATTTGCATAGAGACAGAGTTGAATACTATTTTGAAAATAATCATAAAGATCTTTAGATTATCTGGGATTTGAACTTTGACCTTTCCATAATGTGACAAACAAGAGAAGAGTGACTGACACTTTTGCCTGCATATCCACATGTGCCAGTTATTTAATTAAGTAAGAGTCACATACCTATGGTAAGAACAGTGAATATATCGGCAGCTGGGCTGCCATCCACTTCTGTAGCCGCACTCTCGAACCGACCAAACAACTGTGAACCCGTTGACATGGGAGTGAGAGGTGTCCAAAGCCATGAAGACAGAAGCCTGTTCAGTCTCACAACATGATCCATAGAAATTAAATCAGGGAAAAGTCCTGCGGCCTGGCACAAGAAGAAAAGAACCTTGCCCTTTTCGCCATGCCGCAAATCATTGTCTTCAAGCAGCCTGTTGTTAGAAAAATCAAATTAATATTCATCTCATTGATTTATATTAACAAAATCAGGTTTACAAGAACAAGATTGGAAATAATATGAGGGACAAGCACAATAAGTAGAAACAGTAATTTGTAATAAGTGAAATGATTGGATTGTGTTAAATAAACAGGTGGCTCTTAAAATTATGTTGGAAAATAAAAGGCATTATTTGGCTAAACATTGTAGCAAAAATCTACTCAAATTTAAGTGATAATAGTGATATGACTAAAAAAATTATAGCTAAATTTAGAGTTCTTAGATTTTAACATTTTTACCTTTGGCACATATAGAAATGAGTGATCTGAATGAAAAAGTAGGAAAAGAGAGAGGAGGATTTGAGAAGGTTTTAGGGAAGGAAGAATGGGGAGAGATAAATGAGGAGGGTAGAAGGCTGTTGGAGTTATGTGCAACAAATAAAATGAAAGTGGAAAACAGCTGTTATAAGAAGGAAAGAGAAAGTCATTAGATCACTAGGGATAGGAATGTAGTAAAAAAGAAAGGTAGTAAGATAAGAAAGAAGAATAAGGGTGTGGAGGATAAAAATAAAGAGGAACGAGAGCTGTACCTAAGAAAAGCAAAAAGCTTAATACCCAAAGATGAGATACAAAGTGTAGAGGTTGAATGGGAAAGGTTTAAGAACAGTCTGGTGGAGGTGGCAGAAGAGGTATGTGGTAGGAAAAGTGACATAAGAGGAAGTGGAAGGAGAGCAGTAGAGGAGAATAATAAAGCATTGGAAAAGAGTTTAGAGGATAGGAATGAGGAAACAGAGGAAGAATATAGGGAGAAGAAGAAAAGAGTGTGGCGAGTTGTACGGGAAGCCAGGAAGGATTTGATGCAAAAACGGACAGAAATGCTGGAATGGGACTTGGAAGGAAGTAAGGTGTTATATAGCCAAGTAAGAAATAGGAGGAGATAGAAAAGACAAGAAGTTAGAATTATAGATGACAAAGGAAGGAAATTGAAGAGATGATAGGAAGAAAAGGCACTATGGATGAGATATTTGGGGAAAAGGTTCAACCCGGAAGAGGAAACGAATGAGAGTGAAACAGAGGAGCAGGAAGAAATAGCAGAAGAAGAGGAAAGAGGTCCAACATGGAAAGAGATGAAGGGTGCATTAAAGAGAATGAAACAAAGGAAAAACACCTGGTGTGTACAAAATGACTAGGAAAATTATAAGAGCAGCAGGTTAAGTAGGTATACAATGGTTATACAGGGTGCTGAAAGTGGTTTGGAATAAGAACCAAGTACCGGAAAACTGGAAAAGGGGAATTTTAATACCTATTTTAAAGAAAGGAGACAGGAAGAGGTTTACGAATTGTAAAGGGATAATGCTGATGTGCCACTGTACATTACTGGAAGTAGAGAGGATTTAATGAGAAGAGGACAGCAGGCATAGTTGTTCTATTGGTGCATAAGAAACCTGCTATGGAGAAGGGAAGTCCCCTTGAAGTGTAAGGAAGTGTAGTACAGGACATACTTTGTACCCATTGTCACATTTGCAGCAGAAACAGGGATATTAAATGTAAGAGAGACTTGGAAGGTGGAGGAGATGGGAATCAAGTTTGCATGTTAGCTATCATGAGGAGAAACCATATTAGGAATGAAGTTATCCAGGAAAGAGTAGGAGTATAGGTAATAAATGAGATATTAGAGGAAGCAAGTCTGAGATGGTATGGGCATGTAATGAGAATTAGAAAAGAAATGATGCAGAAGAAAACGTTGGAAATGAAGTATGTAGGAAAAAGACCGCAAGGGAGGCCAAGAGAGAGATGGGAGGAGCAGATAACAGAAAGTGTTCAAGAGAGAGGAAGATGTAGGCATTTTAATAAATTGACCCGGCCACAGGCTGAAAACAGTTGATGAGAGAAACCTTTGATCACAATTTGACTGGTATTTAGCAAGGTCAAAAACATATTTTACTTATTATTTAAAAATGTTCTTTGGTGAAGGAAAATATTTTTTCTTGCCTCAAAACTTGGATTTGTTATAGAAATATAACAATTAGATGATAATAGTGCAGTTTTTTTCCCAGGCAAAAAACAAAGTTGTCTGTTACAAAATAAAACTGTGTATAGTTTTATATCATTAATTTCAATACAATCAAAATAAATGACCATTATTTGCATATAAGAGACCAAGTATTCAATTTTGTTTCATTTCAGTTATGTATAATACATTAAAAAATAATACAATGAACTATATTTTATTATATTTGGAAGAAGGTACAAGAGAGATGGAGAGAAACATATAAAAGGAACGAACACAATATGACTTTTACAATGAAAAAAACACCGTACACACTTTAAATTGCTGTCATTGGACAGTGAACTTTATAAATATGTTGAAAGTTTTAATATGCTCTTGGCAAAAGTTTGTATCAACATGCCACAATATTTCGATGTCCCTAACAATAATCATTTTAGGATTCTGGAAGAAAGAATAGTTTGAAATTGAAACCACATTTTTTAGTGGTTAACAATAATAACATTTTACTATATTTTAGTATTATTTTATAATAATTGATACTATCCTCAAAAGTGACCGCTGCAGATCACATGAATAGACATGAATATGTTAATATTGTTTAGGTAATGTTTGTAATTGTAATAAGCTTTTCTTTCTATCTGACTCTGACTGTAGTCACAGTATAATGGTAAGAATTGTTAATAAATTCATTAAATAAAATACAATTATGTCATTTTTTGTCAGTTCTGTTGTAATTCCATCAATAATTCAGCAAATTTTCAAACACAACAAAAATATTATTTTAATATTTAAATAAAATCATATTGTTGAAATAATCTGCAAGCTTTAAATTAAGAATAATTTTTAATACCATATCACCAAACAAAAAATTTGAATAGTCTCTTAGGGCAATTGTGTAAAATAAATATCAATAATGTTTGTTATTTTTAATTTTATAAAAATTATTACTTGGGGTTTGGTTCTTAGGTTTATTCTATAATAGGCGTGTGAGAGGCCTCTAAACTTCAACTTGGCTCTGAAACAAATATCAACTTCGACTTTGCTTCGAAAAAAATTCCGGCTTTGTCAATTATAAAGCTTAGCCAATAAAAAAATGAATCTAAAACATTCTATTTATGTTCAATTATGACATTCTGAGCTGTTTGGTACATAACAAATCAATATTCATATGGAAAAAATCTGAAGTAATTTAATTATAAGCTGTGATATAACTTGATTTATTTGATTAAAACAAAATATTACTAACAGTTGTGCAGTAAAACATTTTCCAAATAATTTTAGTGTATAAAGTTATATAAATAAGCAAAATTTGGTATTTTTTCAACCATAACACAACTAACAAAAAATATTTGAACTTCGATTCAGCTTTGAGAATATTTCATATATTTGATTCGAGTTTGTGTTTCAAATTGAAAAAGTGGACTTTGCACAGCCCTATCATACACGTATGTTGGGCGGGGGAAAAAAGCAAGATAATAATTTGTGCAAAAAAAAATAAATTAAAATGCATCTACATCTGTATGGAGAGAGAGAGAGAGAGAGAAAGAGAGAGTGGAAAATCAATTTTAAGAAAAATCATCCAAAATAGATCTGACTGGGATTCAATCCCTGATCTATCTATCACCAGAAAACCGAACTAAACTAGTTTTGAGGTTTAGTCAGCATTCCTTATCAATGTGGGTGCCTTACTATTTTTATAATGCAATGTATTTCAATCTTTATACCAAGGTGGCAACCTTTAATAAGTTCCCTTTATTTCACACTAACCTTGGTATGAAACATCCTTATGTCCAGGTGTTATGAGTCAAGAAAACCCCTAGTGGATTAAAATAAAAATATTCATTTATGTTTAGAAATTTACTGTGAGGACACTAAATTAATATTAATTAAAATAAGAATATATTTTATTGTTGTAGACTTAATTATTAATTTCCCCATATTTTTTGGCACCCCTATTGAGAACCACTGGAAAGTTATATTTTAGTGACACTTTCATTATTAATCACCTTACTAATTTATCAACTGTTGACACATCTAATAAAGGCAGCAGTCCTCCAACTTGAACCACACTAAGCAATTCAGCAGTTGCAAAAGTGTTAGAAGAAAATCTGACAGTTTCTACAATACTATTCTGTAAGTAAAGGGATATCTCCTCTAGTATCTGAAAAATCACATTTTTCGTCTTCTTGTTCACACCTTTGGCAGAAAATGTCAGTAATAGAGCATTGTATGACTGTTGGTCCAATGGAGGAAAGAGATTGTGTTGAAGGTAGAACATCAGAATGTCACGAAGGTATTCGCCTTTCACTCCTTTTTGGACCATTTGAGTCCATACTTCCTGGACACGGTGGCTAGGAAAGTTCCTGAAAGAAAAAACAGTTGCTAACAATAATAAATGGAATAACTATCTTCACCTTACTACTTATTCAGGTTACCATATATTTACCCTGTTAGGGTAGATATGAAAAAGGTAGAGCCTAGACCAGCATTGGTTTGCTGCAAATCTTTAATAAAAGGATGAAATTTATTGGTTATTTAATCATTTTGCTAAAGTGGACGGATATAAATTTCATCTCAAGACACAATCCCATTTAGGTTTATTTGAATTAAAAGAATATGTTTATTAAATGTATTAAAATACTATAAGTTAATCAATTTACATTATATAAACTTATATATCAATCCTCCAATCAACACTATTGTTGCAAGGTTAGTTACTTATAGAAAATACAATATAATAAAGCTTAAATGAACATAGGATATTATTTCTACAATAGTGTTAAATACCATTATTTATTTTATAATTATCATACATGCACACCCCCCGTACCCTCCCTCTCATAATTAATCACATTGTTCCCTTCAGGGGTTGGCAATAAATTGTGCATATTATTCAAAAAACAACTCTGTGATTAATACATCCTCACTAACTTTCTCCACACTTCTCTAACCTTGCATACTTCAAACATGCCAAAACTATGTAAGCTCAGATTCTCGTGTCTCGAATCAGCATGTGTGTTTTGGAAAGTGCTTGCTTTCAAACCTCAGTTTCCGGGCGATGGCATTTCCCCTCCATTGGAAGAAAAAACTGCAGTCACACCCTTTTCCCCCACTCCCTTCATACTTCAGAATAAAAATGCATTTGTGTGTGCCTCCCACATGAAGATCTTCTACTGTAATTTCTCTCTTTTTGCATCTGAGTACAGAAGTTGCAGAATCTAAATTTTACATTACATTCATGGGGTTTCTTCGCTTTCTATGTTCTTTGACTATACTACATCAAATTATATTAAGTTGTCGGTAAAATTCGGAATTATTGAGGTGGCTCTGATTCTTTAAGATTTGTAGCAAATGGCAATCATTTATGATTGGTTATTCGATATATTGAGTGAAAATATTTGAAAATGTTTATCGGTCAGCCTGGTTCAGTGTGGTATTTTAGTTGTCATACCATGAGTGTGGTCTAGCACTTTTCTTGGTTCTGTGGTAGTTGCTGGTGATTAAAGTGGTTATAGTGATTTAGTTTTCGATACAGAGAAAGGGCCAACTTATATACAGTTCTTTTTTAAGAAGGGTAATATATCAAAAGAAAAAGGTTGTGATAAAGATGTGTGCGGAAATATTAATATTCTCCACGTGCATCCGCTAGCAAAACAAAGGCTAGTGAAAATGAACCAGATAGTAGCAGTCTTCAGCTTATCTCATTCTCCAGCTCTGGTAAAAGTGGTAAAAGAAAATGTGAGTGACTCAATGGCATTTCCAGTTAAAATAAAATTTAATAAAGGCTGGCTAAGCCATTTTAAGTGGCTGTTGTATGACAAAGCAACAAGTCTTGCATCTTGCAGTAACATAGATAAAAAGTGGCTTTTCTATAACTTTTAAAAAAGAATCCTTTGTTCTGCATAATCGGAATCCATCCAGAGTCCATCGTGAAAATGTTGACAGTGAACAGGTAAAAGAATGTCCAACAGAAACACTGATGGTAAAATGTGTTTAAAAAATGGACCACTAAATGTTTTCTTATCTCACAAAATTATTTAGTGTCACAGACTATGTAGCTAAGCATGAGAAGCTGTTTAAAGACTTTGTAGATCTACTGGTTTTGACTGAAAAATTAAATGTTAATATTTTAACCAAATATGACAATGAAAAGCAGTGTAAAGATTTTATTTTCATAGCTGAAACTTTGAAGATGGATCTTATAGAAAAATTAAAGAAACGTACTTACATCAGCCTTCTGATTATGAAGATTCCACAGATAGATCAGCAGTGGAGCATGCAAATGTATAGGTTGGCTATTTAGATGCAAATGATAATCATATAAAGGGAACATATTAAGAGTAATAGAGCTATCAAATTCTACTTCCACCGGTTATTTCACAGCCATAACCGATTATTTAGATAGAATTATAGGCCCAAATGAATACAGAAACAAGTGTTACACCATAGGCTTGGGTAATGATGGTGCTACAAATATGGATGGGCTGTGAAAATGAAAACTATGTCATAAATTGATAAACAATCACTGCTTTGCACAACGCTTGCAGTTAGCTGTGTCGGATGCCTGTGGTGGAGTTGAATACATTAAAATATTTGATTCAGTTTTTAGGAATATTTTTCAGTTCTACCATGGCTCTTCTAAAAGACTTCATCTATTAAGAGTAACAGCAAAAGTTCTAGGAGAAGACATTCTTAAAGTGAGTGATTTTCACACTACTAGGTGGTTGGCCAGCAAAGGGAGTGCTGTGAGAGCTCTCTTGCAATCATGGAAAGCTGTTGTGACCCATCTTGAACAAGTGACCCATGGAAAAGACAATGATGGTGCTAAAGCTAAGGGTTTGCTGAAATGTCTGTAAAGCAATTTAAATTTGTTAAGCTTCTCTACATCCTTTTGGATCTGTACAGGAGATTAAACCCTTTAAGTGTATCACTGTAAAATAAGGATCTTCTGATTTCATCTATTAAAATAAAAATTGTACACTGCATCTTAGTTTTGGCAGACCAGGAATCTAGTGTTGGACCAAGCAAACAAGAGTTCTTGGACCCGGTTTTCATTTCAGGAAAAATCAGGGATGTGCAGTTGACTAAAAATCAGAATGGGGAGCAAGAGTTTCAGACTATAAGGGAAACTTGATTGGCTAGACAAAAGTATGTATCACAGAAAGATTGCAATCCAAATCAATAGATGTGATTACACCTCTGCATGTTTTCGACACTTTGGTTGGCCTCCCAAAGAAAAAATTCTTCAATATGAGATGGAAGAAATAAAGAAGCTCTACATGTACTTGAACCCAAGCCTGTTTAGTGAGAAAATGTATCTTCTGTCAGGAGAGTGGGCAGAATACAAACTTTTGTTTCCTTCACTGACTTTGAATCAGATGCTGGAAAAGATTCTTAGTGAAAAGTGTTCAGCAAGATTCTGCAATTTGTTCCAAATTCTCACATTTTGTGATTGGCTACAGCAAAAACCATAATGAATATTAGATAACAGATTACAGGATTCTAAAATCAAATTATTATTATTATTATTATTATTATTAGCACCGCGTCTTACTACCCGTTCGGGTTATACGCACTTACACTAATGTGTATGGTAGGGTGATTGTGAGATGAAATGGAGGACCTACAGTTTAACGTGGAATCTGAACCACGGTGGAGGCCTGGCATTCCCCACATTCACAAGATGTCTTGTCAGAGGTGAAGGAAGGGTTTGGTAATCAGATAAATCTGTGCCGGGACCGAGGATTGAACCCCGGCCACCAGCACAGAAGTTTGACACCTTACCCCTAGACCACCAGGTCACCTAAAATTAAATAAAGTATTTATTTATTAGTTTTTCAAATAACTTGCACATCCAACTAGTTAATGATATTGGTCTGTAACTAGTGTGTTCAATTTATCTTTTCCACCTTTATGTATAGGAATAACAGTTGCCTTCTTCCATTTTGATAGTGTTTGACGAGATTCCCAAACAATACAATGGAGGTCCAAAAAGAATGCCTGTTCAGTGACAGTTGGTGCAACATTTTACTGTGGACGTCATCAGGGCTGGGAGCTGTGCTGCCTGCCTGGGACAGGGCATATGTCAATTTATTAAAGAAAAAGGTGGAATTATAATCATTCCTCCTACTTTGGCCTAGTATGGCACTCCATGTCCTGCCTATGCACAGCAAACTCATTAAAATAACTTGCAGTGCTAGAGAATGCAGCAAACATAGAGCTTATGACCTCCACAAGTGAGGAAACAAGCAAGCAATTAGACATGTATATTATTTATATAATGATGACTACTAGGTAATTTACAAATATTATCTCAAACCTTAGTTGTGAAAGTGGAGATTGTGTATTGTCTCCAAGACTAATGACACAATGAGCTCGAGCATGTAAAATCCGGAATGACTCTAGATTCTCCAAAATCTGACTGAGGGAAGAGGGCAGTGGCACAGGTTCAGTGAAGATTTAAGGATGGAAGCCTTCACCACTGTAATTACTGTGTTTGGGTCTCCTCCCTGTCACCGACTGAAATCCTGAGGCCTCTCACCACACGCTTGTATACTATCCCACTGTGACAGAAAGCGGTAGTGGAAGGTCTGGGAGGACAGCCAGTGGCAGGAAGGAGTACCGGCAAAGCCTTTATTGATACACATATTACATAGGTATTTACAAATGTTACAGTTCTGGTACATCGAATGGGCCGAATGAAGGGGCCGACAAGGCCTCATGGTGTAGATCTGTGAATATCAGCTTTCATGATGCTTGATACACTATATTAAGCCGCGTTTAAATTCAGGTGTCCACGGGGATATCCCTCACTTGTCCAAACATGTGTACATGGAACCTTTGCAGGTTGGGCTTGTAGAAGCTCGATCCTTTCCCTCTCGGTAGGCAATCCAGCACAATAGTGTTGTCTATTTCTAACAAGATTGCCTGTGGTGTGGTTTTGCAGAGGATCCAGTGAATCAACATTAGGGCTGCCACCAGCTCTGCTTGATTTATCTCAAGTGGTTCTCAAAACTGCTGTACAAATCTGAATAGCAGTTTAGGGGTGTATTTCATGATGTTGGTCAGTGTGGCATCTGAAAAGACTAGTGTAGGGGTGCCAGAAGGTCTTTACTAGGAGCATGTGCTCCATTTCTCACTGTCCAGTAGTTTAAGGGCCCACAGCAGCTTGTCCTGGTAAATCCTTGCTATCATGAATCCTGCCCACCTCAGGTTGTAGCCAATCCAATTTATGTAGTCATCGATGTTTTATCTTCCTTTGGTGTTGATGTTCTGTGTGTGGCATTAGGGTCTTGCTTTGTTTCTTCATTGAGATATGATGACCATGAGTGTTGTGGAAATTCGTAAACCCAGGTAGATGATCTTCTTCTCTGGTGTGGTTGAGGATTAGGCATGGTTAACTGTGATACCCATTTATTTTAAAGCCTGGGTGAGGCAGTCTCTTCTTGTATTACTTCTTGAGGTTTAGGTTCATCCTCGATGTGGATGCCCAATTCTTCAATTAACATGGCGAGGGAGTCTATCAGTTGATGGACTACCACTGGCTCACTTGTTGCTTCATCCACTAGGTCGAGTAATTCATTGATGCTGGGAAGGTAATTGTCATATTGATCTTTCGGAGGCAGCAGTTCTGCCTACTATTGATCATTCAAGATTTCTAGAGCCAAGTTAATTGTGACTTCCATGATTACTTCAAGAACCCACTCTTCATCTAGGAATGACCACACCTCAAGGTCCAGTTGTTCAATGTTGTTAAGGTCATCTTGGTCTGTCCAGGCTGGAGGAGACATTCCTGCCGCATGTAATGTCCTATTTAGTTATTGTTGAGATTGCAGTGATTGTTTGATTTGTGGCATATTGAAATGTTGTTGGGCCTCCTCCCTGTCATTGACTGAAGTCCCGCTGCCTCCAACCATGCACTTTTATATTATACCACCAAGACAGGAAGCGGTAGTGGAAGGTCCGGGAGGACAGTCAGTAGTAGGAAGGAGTACCAGCAAAGCCTTTATTATTATTAGTAATACATGAACACATATACATAGAAAGCTTATTTTATTACAAAGAGATATTAACATCTCTTTGAGGAGGACTCAAGTGGTGATCCCCAAGGACTCGGGTGGTGATCGCTGAAGAGGACTTGGGGGAGGGACCTGAGGAGGGCTCCTCGAGGGTACGAGTGGTGGAGACACCCTCTAGGAAGGTGTCCCCTCTCATACAAATATTGACGCCCCTTGAGCTGGGGCAGTGTGACTGTTAATGTCTCTGGTAGAGACCAATTGCGCGAGTCACGTAGACGTCTTATGTAGTTTTCTGTCCTAACATTGACATTAGGAGAACAGGGTCTCATGTCAAACTCACAAAACTTATCTGAGTCAGCAAGTTTAAGCACTCAATAAGGCACCCATGCTACAATGGATCTTGAATTGGTGTAAGCAGATTGGTAAAATGAACAGTGCCACAACAGTCCAGATGAACCACCCAAAGGAAGTAAGCTGAAATTCCAGGGCTACAAAAGATTATGTTGATGGCAAAGTAAACAGCATTAAAGGTGGAAAAGTGTCTGAGCTTCGGTGTTCAGTAGAACAAGGTTACCAGACAAGAATATCCTCTACCATTTTCCCATGTTTGTAAAGTTATACCACCCACACCAGGTTATGAGTGTTAAAATCCCCCAAGATGATGTAGGGGGAGGGAATTCGTATCAAGAGGGCCTCTAGGTTGATTTTTGTAACAGGTTCACCTGATTCAGCATACTGTCACTTCCATAGAGATATGCGGACAATGATCACTTGAAGATAAGATACAATATTAATACATTTATAATAAATATTGTTTCGTGCAAGTATAACCACACCTCTGAGGGCTAACAGCAGGGTAGAAGTGGATAGAAGGAAGCAGAGAAAATAATTAGCAATTTAATTTTCTCCAAACAAGTGTAAGAACTCCTACAATTCTTTGTAGAACCGTCATTTTTCAATAATATAACATTTATTCATCCCCACAATCCATAAAATTATCTTTTAAAAACATAAATTTAATTAGAACTTTTTAGGTCCTCTTGTCTTTACAAGTCTCTCCTAGACCTCTGGCCATAGGAAAGGCTTTTACTTATCCAAGAGAGACTGGTGTGTTGCAACCTTGGGCAAAGGCTTAGTTATGATCCTTTACTCCTTTTTACTTGGTCTCGTATTAGTAGTCCCTCAATGTATTTCTTTAAAGGCCCAGTAGGGCTCACCTAATGCAACCTAACTGCTCTACCCCTCCACTCAATATTTGGAGTCCCAAAGGCAAGAGTGGAGGGCTCAACAACAGCCGCAGATAATTTAGTTCCCAGAGGAGGACTCAAGGGTGTTCTCTGAAAAGGACTCAGGTGGTCATGCCTGAGGAGGACTTGGGTGGTGATCCCTAAAGAGGACTTTGAGGAAGGCCCTAAGAAGGGCTCCTCAGGAGTACGGACCTTAAGGATGGTGGAAACAGCCTTTGGGACGCTGTTCCGCTCCCATATAAATTTTGACGCCATTTGAGTTAGGGTGGTGTGACTGTCAATGTTTTGAGTAGAGACCAATGGCACAGGTTGCGTATATGTCTAAGAAAGATTAACTGTGCAATGGCAGTTGGGACAATTGATGTTCTGGCTAACAATTTGGCTATATTAAGTCTTAAATACCGTATCCTGCAGTGATACGTACTCCTCAATTTGAATCTCAGGGAATTTTCTTTCTGCCTTCTATTTCAGACAGGCCCAAGACCAGGCAATCAACACAGGACTTAGGAGATTCATATGATGTATCGTGAATCTCCTGTATGCAATCTGCACACGTTGGCTTAAAATGGCACCACAACCTCATCCACCCAAACTTCTGGCACTGAAAGCAGTGCCAAGGGTTGGTGACACAAAGCCAGACACTGAGCACGTGGAAACCTACTCAAACCTACTTTGGAAGGGTACAGGTCGCCACGGTTAGAATGTATGTATATATATTTTTTTCTTGACCATTCTTTTTTTTATAGTTATTTTATAAACTTTGGTGACATGTTGAGGGACAAAGACCCTCATATTATAATTACTCAATGCTAACCCAGTCAAGGTCAAAGCAAATGACAGATATATGTGTGTGTGTGTGAATGTAGAATATATATGTATGTGTCGTATATACATATAGGTACCTATATGAGCCGAGTTACTCAATTATATTTCAGTAACTGCCACTATGTCAGAAAACAATGTCAATCATGATCTGTATAATACCATCCCAGTTTTCTCATAGAAACATCCAATTTCGCTGCTCCACTTATAACTCTTTTGAGAATAAATGGGGTGACATGTTTTATGTTCTCACTGTCATTAATTTGATACATTACCAGGAAGAGGGGCTTGAGCAATTCCATTCCTGGATTTCCTTCAAAATTGGGCTGGATGACCTTATCCATTCCACCTCTTTTCATTTTTATAGCCTTGTGAAGGGCCTAGCAATAAGTTGCTAGCGGACAGTAAGATGTCAGCTTTGACAATAGATTCAGCCATACCATTTGGGGACAATCTGCAATGTAGTTAGATCGTAGACCCAAGGTGATCCAAATTTGTGTTAAAACATAAGACACATTAACTCTACTGGCATGGAGCCCCACACAAAGCTAGACATGACAATTTTTGCATGGAGCATCGCCAAGAAAGGAGGTCACAACAAGTGGTCGCAGAAAAGTGCCAATTTTATGTCCAGAGCCCTCGTGAATGAAAATGATCATTTCTCAAAGTAGGGTAGCCTAACTGGTTATAGTCAGTACATTTCCTCTACATGTTAACTTTCTCACCCTAAGGTGATTGTGATTGTTAACTGGCTCACACTAAGATAATTAGTTTAATTAAGTGAAGATATAATGGGCGGTTAGGTATCAAGCTGACAGATGAATGAACTCTTCATTTTATTAATATAGATTAAGCATTCGAATTAAGTTGAATTTGTTTTGTGTATTATTGATAGTTTTCTATATAACCTTAATTCACCTAAATAAGGATATAGAGCTTTTTATTATCAACTATTTCCATTACCTATAATGTTTAACAACTTCCAAACAATTTGCCATTTTTTAAACTGTGCATAGATCAAACAAAACTAAGCAGTGAACACTGTCTCATAGTTCCGGAATTAAAAATTAAGATGCCGGGGAAATACTTCCTAGAATAACCTCGATGTGTTCTTATATCTAGGTTATTCTAATACTTCCTACTATGTGCTGCTCCCTTTATTTTGGCAACAATAGTAGCGGTCTCGATAGCTCAGTATCTATTTCTTTAATTTTTGTGAGTTAGTATTGTACTCATTTTACTATAATATTTTGTAAGTATTGGATTAAAAAATATTTAATTGTTGAGCGAGTACACTGGAATAATTTCTATTGTTTGAACTTAAATTTGTTCAAAATATATTTAAATATTTTTAATAAAAAGTAAAAATATAAAGGAACAAAAAATATAATATTTCAATAACAATTATCTTATTTTACAAATTCTGTAATACAATCTCTAAAAGAACTGTTGCGCTGTAATCACACTGTTAAAAAATTATATCACTTTCTTATTGACAGCTGACAATTTAATTAACAATAATTACAACTTTATAAATATTGTCAAAGCAAAATAGGTTATTTAATTTGTATAAGTGGATGGTAAATTTCCTTTGAAATATAAATGTGTCAATGTAAGTACGAAGAGATTTATTCTTGTTAAAATAGGCAATTCTATACAAGGATATTCTGGTCTAGGTTGGCACTACTGCTAACTGTGTAGTTTGTTTGATTTAGCTGA